>JABUQX010018307.1:62500-106736 GCA_015478945.1 Trachelipus rathkii
TCTAACCAAATTTCATTTTACCTATTCTTCTGTATTTCCAATTTAAAGCACCATAGATTTATCAAAAGTTTATCTTTGTTAGGGGTATCATTTTGGATATCAAACCCTTTAAAGCGTTCCGTTTATCAAAATACCCGATTAGTCAAATGTCTTTCAGTACACGATGAACAGAACCTCGATGCAAGCACACAATCGCATCGACCTACTTCATATCATATTTAATTAGTAGTATTAATATTAGTTAATTGTTTTCAATATTACCATTCTTTCCACAAAAAATAATCAGAATTTAATTTTTCCAGTTTTGACGAATTATTCTTCTATATAAATTTATCTTTCCTTAAAGTCTCATTATTACTTTCAATAATTATATAACTAAATTTTATTTTCAAAAACCACCAACCTTTTAAAAAATAAGTCTCCGGCCGAAACGAAAAGCCGAGGATAAACAGTGAGTTCTCCGAGCGGAAGCCCGAGGATCTAAAAAAGGCCGCGAACATCCGGCCAGCGAAAGCCGGAGATCCGGTGCATCCAATATATATATAATACTATATTATAAATATTATATATTATATATATATATATATATAATATATTTATATAATATATATATATATATATATATATATATATATATATATATAATGATAAGTCAAGACAAATGCTGGGATAAACCTATATTTATTCAGACATTTTGAATCAAAACTGATTCATCACAAGCTAAAAGAGAAATATAAGTAAAAATTAACATTAAAATATGATACAGTAATAAATTAAAAAGAAAACAAAAACAAAACAGATAAATAAGACACACCCAAAGTACATGAGGATAGTTTAATGTTAGTACATATACCGTACGGGGAGAACCAAAATTCAAAGGAATGAGTGAAATAGATGGTTGGTTATGAAAATATTAAAACAATTGGGCAGAAAAAGAAAAATGACTGGAGAAAGGGTAACAAATAGGACAATGATATAATGAAACAAAATTAACTAATAATGAAGATGGACTACAGTCATATTTATCATTTTATCATTTTACCATTGTCCTAATTCCTTAATTCATTCAGTTGATTTTAAAAAGACACTGCTGTACATAAATAATATCTACTTATGAAACTAAATCACAACCAGTAAGGTATGCAATTGTGTTTTTGGTGATATAATGTCTATTCAATGTAAGACCCCAGTCAAAACAGGGATTATGAATATACAAAATAAATAGAACAGTGCATATTAACTATACCATATCTAGATCATTCATATGCTTATCAAAGTTTTAAAAGTTGCAGGTGAACTACTAATTATTGCATCTTGAGCAAGTCCAGTCAAAAAATTTACTTACTATGGTACACAATTACTAAATGATATTACTTTTTTTTTTCCCCTTATTTTACCCTCTAGTTTTATCATGTTCTAGTATAAATAACTTACTCTGGTGAACAGAGTCAATAGGTGAAAAATTTTATAAACTTGAATCATATCCCTTCAAAGAAATCTCCTTTTTAAGAAAACATATCCAGTTCTTTCAACCTTATCTCATAACTTATTTTAAAAGCTGCAGATCATACTTGTAACTCTTCAGTTATACTGCCTAAGCACATTAATGTATTTTTGCAAGTAAGAGTTTAAACTTATGGACAGTATTCAATTAACTGTCAAATGTAACTGTTGTAGAGTTGGTAAATTTCCTCCATGCTGTAATAAGCAATATTATTGTTTATGATTTCTAACGTTATTTTAGTTTTATTTCTATTTTCTAAACATTGCTCTGATAGTTTCAAATTGCTAGATATAACCACGCCCAGATTACTTCTTTATCAACAAAGTCTAATCCTTTTCCATTCATGTTTATCTAAGTCATGATGTACTTTCATATAACCTTTAAGATTTTCCTTAGAAGTAGCCAGTTTTGTGTATTATAAGCAAACTTAGAAGTCCTACTTTTTATTTCCTCAAAACATCATTTATAATATATTTGTGCATTTGGAACAGAAGGGAGCCAAATTCAGACTCTGAGAAACCACTATTATTTTACCCAGCTCCCATGTTGACTTTATGACCATTAAGTAGTAAGTTCTACACTTTATCATTCATCTGTTATCCAACTAATTTTTTAGCCAGTTTGAAATCACTCTACCTGTTTGTAAATTCTGGTGTTTATTTCTGGAATTTATAATTTTATTTAGTCATACTTTGAAAGATTAGTCAACTGGTTATGTAGTTTCGAATGAAAGCATTAACAAAAGTTAAAAGATAAATTAAGAATATTGAATAAAGAATATAAATGTGAAAGTAAAATAATGAATAAAATGTAGGTTATTAACTGTAGTATATTTTAAATGTTTGTAAGATGATCAATTTATATTTTACATTGGCCTATATAATTTTTTTTTACATTTGCTTACATTGCGCTCGTATTTATAGAATAAATGGTACAGTATATGTTAAATTATAAATTGAGTTTGACAAATGTTAATTTCTAAGTAACTAAGAAGTAAAACACTTGTTTATTAACTTTATTCTGAAGAATAAGCAGTAATTTGAGCTTGAGCAAGCCTGTTTAAATAGTATATAAAGTAAACTGCAAACCACATATTTCATTAGTTTTATCCTAGTTTGCAAGTTTGTAGTCACTCCTGAAACTGCCAAACACCAAGCCAATTATAAGATTAACGACTGCTTGCTTTGAATCTTCAACCCTGATATTGTCTATTACCAAAAGCATTTTATGATGCCTCTGAATTTATTGTTAGAATGTCTCATCTTATTATTGATCTGCTTTTAATTTTCCTGAATTTTTAGTGCTTTTCATGAATAAAATTTTGTCCCTGATAGGGTTTTTATATTAATCTCGGTTCTTTTATATTTTCAGGGGTACACAAGTTTTTGGAATGACTGTATATCATCAGGTTTAAGAGGATGCATTCTTATTGAATTATCTTTAAGGGGAAGAATAGAACTAGAGAAAGCTGGGCTAAGAAGGAAATCTCTATTAAATAGAAAGGTAATCCGATAATGTAAAGCGTATCAAAAGATATTGAAGACAATGGTTTGAGACGCATGTATTGAAGTTATAATAATAGACTATATATTTTAAGTCTTTAAATTCAGTTGTTTTGATTTCTGTAATTTATATTTTTATTTAAGGTCATAGTTCGATCAGATCAGCCAACCGGTGATGTTCTTTTGGATGAGGCTTTGAAACATATGAAAGAAACCACTCCATCAGAAGCTGTTCAGTCATGGATTGAATATTTATCAGGTTAAATTATTATTATTATTATTATTATTATTATTATTATTATTATTATTATTATTATTTATTATTATTATTATTATTATTATTATTATTATTATTATTATTATTATTATTATTATTATTATTATTATTATTATTATTATTATTATTATTATTATTATTATTATTATTATTATTATTTTGATCATCATCATTAAAGAGCACAATAAGTAGAATGGTTAACATGTGTTTTGCAGAAATTATTTCAAAAGTTTATATTATAAAAATTCTTGCAGATAGCTACAGTTCTTACATAATAATCTTTAATGTGCCCATTATTTATATTATATATATATATATATATATATATAGTATAAAATAATACTATTCAAAAAAAATACATATATATAGATGTATATAAACATAAATTCATAGAACACCTAGTCTACATACCCCTATATATATACATCCACACTAACACACTAACCTACCAATAATAATTATATACACCCCATAAATATAAATCAATTAAAATCAAGTTTTCAAACAAATAGGACACTATATATATAATATATATATAGTGTCAGCAAAAACTCTTGAGATCTCAAAAAAAATTCATATGGCAAAAAATCTTGGACCCCATAATCAATAAATGTTTCCAGAACAGGCATTGTCATAATTTTCATATATATATTTCATATTTGAGTTATTGTGGTGGTATCTGGCAATAATAAAATCTAAAAGGTTCCGCAATATAGCCT
This sequence comes from Trachelipus rathkii, assembly GCA_015478945.1. Classification (NCBI taxonomy): domain Eukaryota; kingdom Metazoa; phylum Arthropoda; class Malacostraca; order Isopoda; family Trachelipodidae; genus Trachelipus; species Trachelipus rathkii. Next base: position 66,503 of record JABUQX010018307.1, read on the forward strand.
ATTTCTTTTTTAGTTGCTTCGCAGCTTTCATAGGGAAAGGGTGTTTTTCGTCGAAATTTTCATCAAAACTTTAAAATATTTTAATCATGAATTAACATCATTGTTTGGCAAATTTTTATCTAAAGAAGAAAAACCATGCATTTTAGCCTTACGAGAAGAAAAAGTGTAAATTAGAGAGATTTGCGTACGTCTGAATAGGTCCAAAGCAACTATCATGAGACAGACTCTTGGCAATCACCAAAGGGCGTACTGCTGGGTACGTTCCCTGCCATAAACCCATGACAGGAAGGCCTAAAAAGACATCTTGGGCGACTGATAAGCTTTTAAAAAGAGAGGATTTGAATGATCCTACAATTTTATCCACTGAATTAAGAAGATTGGATCCAGAATTACTAAAAAATATCTCATTATGAACAATCCCCCATCGGTTGCAAAAAGACATGAAACTTCCATCCATGGGAGCACCAAAGAAACCTTTTCTCACGTAGAAAATGAAACAAAAAAGGCCTAAATTTGCTAAGAAATATAAAGATTGGTCCAAAGACATGTGGGATTCGGTAATGTTTTCAGATGAATCGACATTTAAATGCATCAGATCTTCTCATAACAGGTTAAGACGTCCAGCAGGAACCAGTAGGTACCATCCGAAGTTTAATTAAAATTGTATTGATGATAATTTTATACTCCAACGGTTGGTTTTCAAAACATTTTTTAAGCGCATCGTTAATTGAAGAATTTTTAATGTCAACGTCAATTTTCTGAGTTTTAAAGGCCTTTGAACTCTATCTGGCGTGATGAGTAGCCAAATATTTATGCAAGATGGGGCACCCTGCCACAAGTCGCAGAAGGTCATGAAGTGGTTTAGTGATAATAATATCAGTGTTTTGGATTGGCCTTTAAATTCACCTGACCTAAAATTGCTGGAACCAAATAAAAAATAAACTTTCTGGAAAGAATACCAGCTCTGTCTTCAGGCTCATGAAGGAGATAAAATCACTGTGGGTATCAATGGACCCTATATATTTTAAATCCTTATAGGAACAGCAAATGCCTGAAAGACTATTGAAGTGGTGAAGGTGTCGAGGAACAAAGGGAGGAGTGACTAAGTTATTAATTAATTATTAAGTTATCGCGATGATAAAGTTACTATTCCTTGGTCATAGCTTTAGTTTAAATTTTCGCAAACATTTTAGATATTTGAGAATTGAATTATGATTTATTCCAAAGATAGACATTAACGTATATCAATTATTTCGTCAGATTGAGCTAACAAACTCTATTCACCCTAATGATTGAACATTTCAATAATAGAAAAGTTGTTAAACTTCAATTTGAAGCTTAATTAATTGATTATGATAAATTTTATTTGAATGCAGGAGGGTATGGACCTGAAAATCACCAGAACTCGTAGTTATACCAATTCATACTTACTTATATTAACTAACTCTCATCATGCTTTTTTTCAGCATTTGAATGACGGTCTGTTCTCACATTGTTCATATTTTTCTTTTTTTTTTTAAGTTGAAAAATAAGGAATCCAAAATCTATCCAGTTTGTAAATTAAAGTAATGACTCAGTAAACCGTTGTTGGTTCTTGAATTGACTAAAGAGCTGAAGCAAATTGATATTAAGAGGTTCTGATGTAAGTGGCTGATTTTGAATGGTTATTCTCTTGATTCTTCCTGTCTCAAGAAATACGTATAGCTTGAACTTTCTTACCAACCCAACCATAGACATATCACTTGGAAGCAATCAAGATATAAAGATTATCATAGGTACTCTTGAATTCATCTTATTTAAAACCATTGGCAGAATCGCGAAATGTATTTGCTCAACATTTCTTTCATCACATCAGATTCATCCTCTTCTTGATGTTAAATGTAATTTTTTTAAGTTACCTCCACATATGCTTATGTTCTTTCTATTCCTTCTCCAAACTAGATGCCAAGGTGATTTTAACCCACTTCATATATACTGTATATATATATTATAGTATATATATATATATATACTATATATATATAGTATATAGTATATATAATATATAATATATATAAATATATAACTAATAGGTATGGATATATATATAAATATATATACTATATTAGTATAGTATACTGTCAGGTGAAGTCCATGGAATCCTTTAAAATTGAGGTATCAACTTCGAAATGTAAGAGAGATGACCCTAAAGAATCTTGTTGAAAAAGGTGTATTAACAACAGAACAAGCAGAATCTTTCTCGTTTTTGATATGACTAACATCCTCATTACAGACACATTCAATCCAAAACTAAATTGGTTAAAAGGTGAATAAATATATATATATATATATATATATATATATGATAAGGCTCTGGAAAGAATATATATTAATATATTATATATATATATATATATATATATATAAAATATATATATATATATATATAATATATATATCTTTCTTTCTTTCGTTCTTCACCTTCCTCTTTGCCCAAGTATTTGGGGTAGATGGTGCTGTATCAAGCCATCTGCAAAGAGAAAAAGCATAGGAGAAACTATGACAAACGCGAAAAGAAAGCCTCAAGCCCTTACCGCCCCCTCTGTAGCCATTAATTAGTGAGAGCTCGGCACAGACAGAAAATCCCCCCAGAGCTTCACGGGAACGCGACGGACCCCCACTATGTCTAATTCGTCAATGTAAGGGTTCATCCCCTCGTCAGGTGGGCCACAACCATGCCCCATACAAGAACCCCGCCCATTCTCTCTCTAATCATGCCACCTTATTCGCGCCTCTGCCAAACTCACATTTCTCTCCTTCAGACATCTTCGCACCGACTCAATCCACTTCTCTTCGGTCTCCCCAGTCCGGTCGTTCCCCAGCACACTCACCACTATTACATCCGCTTAACCAACCTACTATCACCTATCCATCTTCTCCACATGACCAAACCATCTCAACCATACTTCATTACTTCTCCATTTACCCCTTCTCTTCAGGACCAACTTCCAACTCTTCTATACGTTCATCTCCTCTCTTTATCAAATTCTTCTCACACCTAGCACACCCCTAAGATTGGTCCATCTGAACAACATTGAACTTTAATCTATAACTTCTTAATTCCAGCCATAGTCGCACTTACCATAACAATAACTCAGGTTAACAACAATAAACCCTCATGTAACGACCGTAAGCACATCTCAAAGACTTAGTCCTTTTGCATTCACCTACGAATTGAATTGCACCAGCCACCTTCGCAACTTTCACCACTTCCTACTACAACCTGCATCGTCCGTTCCCCTTCTCATCCAATCATATACCCTAAATATTTAAACTCAGACACTTGTTCTATCTGCTCACAGTCTAACATAACTTCACACTGAGGATGTCCTCACTCACAACCATGAACTTACTCTTAGCCACGTTTACTTCAAGGCCCGCCTTTCTACACACCCTCCCAAATCTCTCTATCAATCCTCTCAAACTCTCTTAGATTCGCCACATAGAACCAAATTCATACCGCATACTAAAGTAGGGCAGCCACCCACTTCACTCCATCTCCACCAATTCTAAGTACATCCGATTCTCCTGCCATCGCCCACCTCAATTCTGTCATAACGCCCATCCATATATGCAATATTGAGAAATAGACCAAGGAGACATAAACACATACCTGTCTTACTCCACAATTAATACTAAACCAATCACCGCCAACTTTTGACATTTTATTTACGCACGCTTCACTATCGTCATACATACTTTTGCATTCCGCATCAGAATGGCCTAACACCGAACAGCCATATATCCTAACACCTGCCATAACGCTCCCCTATTAACTCTATCATACGCCTGTTGCAGAATCCCATAAAACCTTAAAATACAATTTATGCTTCTTTCTTCCCTCATTTTCTCAATCAGTTTTTTCAATGTAATGAATTGATCCCCACATCCTCTACCACTGCTAAACGCACATTGTTCTTCACCAATGCAGTCCCCTCAGTCACTCGACGCACTCTTTCGACAAAGATATACCAGCATATACCTTATCGCTATCACACTCTAATAAACTTATTCCCTATTAATTTCTAACATGTTCCCCTTTTCTCCTTCCCTTATAACAAGGTACTTTACCTGGCTCTCCCCAATCCTTGGCAACTATATACCCCCATGAAACCTATTACAGCAACTTCCAAATCCACATCAAATCACGCATCTCGCCTTTCCGCTCTTGATCACTTTCAGCTAGGATTTCATCTATACTGCAGATTTACCATCTCAACTTTTCCTCACCCTACCCATCTACTCCGCCTTATCTAAATACCATCATCTCCTCAACAATATCCTATTGCCCTTCTTGCACCATCAAAACCGGCACACATTCACTAACACCTTCATCAGTTACTGTTAATGACTTGGTGCAAATTTTCGAAGTGTGTGCTTTCCACACTTCCGCCTCTACATCCATTCATAAAGTTACAAAAGCACCAATCGCCCTATTCATTATTCTAAGTCTATATTCTTAATATCATTCTTCAACACTTTTCGCGCTTCCTCCAGAAGAGCTCTCTTATTTCCTTGTTAATGTCTCTCATTCATGCCTCTCTTCCAAACGTTCATTTTACCTCTTGTTTTTCTCCTACGTTTATACGACCTTTTAGTAATTCTCTTTTTTCCGTCCTTAAATATATCCCAAGTGACGTATCTTCTTTTGTTAATGGCTCTTCGGGGATCATGTTTGGCGTTTGGTGGCGTAGTGGATCACTGTCTATATTCCAGTCTTCTTTTGTTGTGAGCGCTGTTAAGTCCGGGGCGCTGTGTGGCGCATGCACTGCCTCTTCGATGTCTCACCATGTGCGCGTTGTTTGGTTAGACGATCTAGTGTCCTACTTTGTGGTTTATGTGTCTATACGATCCTATCTACATCGCTCGCTTTGTGCACTATCTGTAACGATTTGGCGTGTCCGGGCCATTTTTGTCTACTTTGTTGGGGTGTTTTTCGTGGGTGTGTTGTGCGGCGTGTGAGAGTTTGGCCTCAGTATGTCAATTCTGGTTGTGTCTACATTCAATTGTTGTTGTTGGGCGTGTTTTGGTGTGGGCCGGTTGTACTTATCGACGTGCTTCTTGGAGCATACTTATGCTTCTTTTATTATGCTGCTACACTGTTGCTCACGCTGAGATTTGAGCTGTTTGTATTCTTTCCTTCTATACCTTCCTGCTTTTCGATTCCTAAGTTTTTCTCCTTCGTCAACTGGAGACTTAATTTACAGTAGAACAACATAATGATGCTATAACTCTCAGTTCGCTATAATCCCCTAACTGATTTAACATTCCAAGACATACTTCAACATCTCTTCTTTTCACCAACAACTAATATCAATCACTACTTTTCACGTTCGATACACTCTACTACACATCTTCTAGTATACTTATGGATTATCTTGTGTTCAAAAAATATTACTAACGACATACCGTCTCTCTTCAAAGAAATCAATGCACACCTCCTACCATTCTCATTTTCATCCGCCACCCCAAAACCACCTGTTTATACCACCATTCCCTTTTTGATCACCTATCCAACCATTTCAGTCACCCAACACATCAATCTGAAGCTGCTACTCACCCCATCCAGAACATGCATTCAGATTATCCCAAAAAATCGTACTCTCTTCAACGTTTCCCTCAGATGGACCATAACGTCTCACAACCACACATACCTGACCTTTCAAACTTAAAATTTAACCATTAGAATTCTAAAGGACTCACTAGCAATCAAAGTCTACCATACTTCATACTCACAGTCAACATCATGCAAACATTGCAACCTCCTTCTCGTGTCTCTCTCATTCTTTCTCCCACCAAGCACGCACACATGTCACATCACACCACTTTAATTTCACCCTTTCCTTTTATCTTTGTTTCAGTCAAATCAGCGTACAAATCTAAAATTTTGCCCTTGTCTAAATACATTCCATCACCTTCTCTCCTCTTTCTCCTCACATTTATTCCTCTGACAATCCAATGTACCCATACAGCATGACAATCGCCGAAGTTTAGAGGTCGTTTACGGGATCCTCAGACTTCTCCGAGGTCCTTCATTAGCATTCCTGGCAAGAAAAAGATGTGTTAGTAGGCAGCCAACCCAACCACCACCGCCCCTTAGTCGACTTCTTCGACACGCAGGACATACGATTGTGCGGAAACTTCTTTCTCCCCCGCACACAGGGATATGAGTTAGTAGGGATGTCTGTAACGTGTTATCTATTTAGAAGTGTGGGTGTGTACTTTAATCATGTGTATATGAATTAGATGTGGATAGAATGGTGGTTATTTAATATGTTGGCCTGGAGGATGAATTGTGTGAAGAAATGGAACGGCAAAAGAGAAAGGCGCATCCATTAATAAATGGAGGTAATTTCGATCGTTCGAGTTGCCGTGTACTCTCCTCATATATATGATATATATATATTATAAAATATATATATATATATATATATATATTATATATATATTATTGTATATTATCATATTTAATATATGTAATATATAAAATATATATAATATAGATTATGTATATGATTAGTATGGTAGGGATAGGGATGTGCCGAATATTCGGGAAGTATTCGGTATTCGGCCTATTCGGTCAAAATACCGAATATTCGGTATCCGGCTTTTTGCCGAACTATTTCGGCCGAATATTGAGCTTTAGAAACAATAAATTACGTCAACATAAGGGAAACTTATTCAAATTTAAAACCACAAAAAGACTTAAATAAATTAAGAAATATAGCCAATTTGAAGCCAATATGGCGAAAACCTTTGTTCATTTGTCAGATCCTATAAGGTCCTTTGCCATTTTTTCAATATTCCAAAAAATAGAATTCATTTAAGTGAACAGATAACGGAGCCAACATGGTAGCTGGTATAGAGGGAGAGTGGCTTGCTTCATTTCAGTTTATTCAACATATGTTGCAACTAATGAATCACGATCAATATTAGTCAGGAAAGTTTTTTTCAAAGATATTTTATTAACTTGCAGAAGCATATCCTCTCATATCCACCATTCAGCAACGGCAGCTGCAGAGCTTAAAACTTTACAGATGCAGCTGAAGTGCAAAGCAGCATAAATTTATTCAAAGACGTTCTACACGCTGGAACAGAACTTATGATATGCTTAAAAGATTGTTTGAACAAAAAGTTCCCCCTATCCATATACGCTGCTGGATATGCAATCAGAAAATGTTGACTGATGTTCAGTGGCAAGATTATTGCATTTACTTGAAGCATTTGGACCAACATCACTAAAATCAAGCATTTAAACGTGAAAGTAAAGTCCGCTCAACGTGTTATCCCTTTCCATTGTTAAGTCAATAAATCTATTTTTTAAATAAGGCAATTTAAGAGCAAAAGCTTCAGTGGAATAATTACACCCGTTTGAAGAGCCTTAGAAATCAGTAGAAAAAAGACAATCTATAGTTCTATGTTGATCAAAATCTTTGTGATGGAGCTACTGTTCAGATTGCCTTGTCGATTTTCAAGCGTAATTTTTCAATCATTCGAATTCAGATGAATCATTAAAAAAATTATCTGTTGAGTGCTATGGAAATGAAATTCATTGAAAATATTTATGCTCCTGACTGCTTCTGCTTTGACGATTGATTCACTGTATGTGGGGATAGTGAAGTCTAATATTGTTCTCATTTTCACTTGCTTAATGATTGGTTTTTAAAGTAATTTTGTGGCATTCAAATGTCAATCAAAGGAAAGTGAGTAGTGGAATTAAAATGTATATATTTCTCATCTTTGATGAGTGTATTATTGTACATTAAAAGAAAAAGTCACATATTGGAATTTACATTTCTAAGAGAATATAACAATATTATATAGTAGTTGCGCTACTGTGACCATGAAGACTAATGATATTCCTTCAAATTGGTGTGAAAAAAGACATTTACTGGAGAATTAGTTTTATGAATTGTGATAGAAATAGCATAAAATACCTTTTAGTCCACCGTCATGCCGTCGAACGGTGAAAGAATTATTTAGAACAGGCAGGTTATAATATATTTAATGAGAGCCCAAGAAATATGTTTTACCCCTGAATAAATGGAGAAGCTTTGCTAATGTTGTCATTTAACCTTATAGAGCTTATTCATCTATTTTATTATTATTAATTATCTGTTAACTCACGAATTTTTTCAGATTTTTCATTTATAATTTATTTTTTAAAATGGAAATTTTTTTTGCTTATATAGGTAAGAAATAGTTATGTACTTTTTGTTTTATTACTTTTGTATATAACACGGGTAAACATGAAATTTCTTGGACGGGTTTTTGCAATTGATTATTGATGTCAGATTCCAAAAATGTAATCGGTTTTGCATATCACATCGCATTTTGAGATATTGTGTGTAACACAGATTGTAAAATTTGATGTCCTTTTTCAAGAGGGGGTCTATTCACAATTTAAATGCAACCTTCTGAAGAAAATTGTAATTAAGATAATTATATATATATATAATATATATAGTTATATAATATATATATAATAGTATATATATATAATGATATAATATATATATATAATATATATATTATATATATATATAATATAATATATATATACTATATTTGGATATTATGAAGGGAGAAGAAACAAATTCGCATATGATAGTGATTACATGGCTTTAATTAGATATTTTTAAACATATTTAATCATACTATGAATATAAGAGTTAATATGGGACCAATCAATGAATGAATAGAAGGAATGGGTTTAAGTGTAATTGTAATCTATCCTACCGATGGGTGGTACTTGTTTCTCTTCGTAGACATCTACTGTCATAGCGTCTGGAATATCCCTCAACAAGCTCCAACAATAGTCGGTCATCATATTGATATCCATTCTTGTCCTGGTAACGTCCTCTCATGAACTTTAGAATCTTGATGGAGCGTTTCACTGCTCATTCACTACAATCGCCCTAGTATTCCGGGAAATTTTCTTTAGGTGAGAATGGTAAGGAGTGCAACTTTTATACCATTCTACCTCATGAGAATAAACTGTCTATGCATTCCTGTAAATGTTAGTTGGTTCTGCGGCTTTCCTGTCCTCAGTCAAGAAAATTCTGTGCTACATGTGAAAAAGCATTCCACGCTCTTGCCTCTAACAAGGTCATTGTTGTAGCAAAGGCAGCATCCCGGAGGGAGTGTCCGTATTTGTGGCCATCAAATATCCCAGCTTTTCAGGAAACGTTGAGCAATATATAGCGGAAGCATTCACCATTCACCAACCAGGGCCTTCACAAATTATTTCATCAAACCAAGTTTGTAATGTGTCGTAGAAGGTAAGGATGATGTTCTCTCTGTACAGGAGTGGTTCTTATGGTACGATGTCCTGTCGACTGGCTCAAGGTTTCCCTGGTGAACCATTTCTCCCTTTTGGTCCAGTGATCCTTTGCCGCCCGCTGTCCCAATAGCACACATGAAGCAGGTATATTTGGTGAAACCTGCTTTGATGACCGAGCAAAAATGTTTACCATTTGGAGGTCGACGCATATTTACCATCCATGAACCTGATTGTAGCCTCTCCAAAAATGTCTTGATATTTGCATACTCCTCTCTCCTCATCCGTACCGAGTACCCTGCTGGAACCGAAGCATACCTGTTGCCGTTGTGTAACAACACACACTTAAACTGCTCTTGGAAGTGTCAATAAAAGTTCTTGCCACTCACGCTGCATGTCGTATGTTGGGAGTCCATAGGAGTTGGACCCGGCAAACTCTCCTGCAATTACACGAGGTTACATCTTGACGGAGAGCCCGTCCGAAGCTCTTGCTTGTCTCTGTTACGGATAAAATAGTTCCTCTTTCATGGTTCCAGTTAGTCATTTTTTCATGGCAAGCCGTCGAAGCCAACAGCTCTAGGAAACTTTTGGCAAATACAACTTCTCATACAAGATCGTTTCAGTTCACCCTGGGTGACAATAACGTACCATTGCCTGACTGTTAATTTCAGATCGGACTGATAACTCATCCAGGTCATGGGCATCCATACATGTAGACGTACTTAAAGTTACCAATGCTTCGCATGATATATCGACCGCTAGTTAAACTTGCTGCTTTACAGCGTAGATATATGCGAAGGTAACGTCTATACAGCCTTAGCCTACGTAGTGCACATATGAATTTTGTCATTCCTAGAAAATATGCAAAAATAGGATCCATGATACCGAAAATGGTGATGTGATATCAGCAAATACCGAGGAATATATATGAATCAAACCTCTGAATTACTATAATATTCTGCGACCAAAAGTCATGCCAAGAAATTGCACCCCTTCTCTTTTGTTTGACCAAGTGTAGTTTTCCTTTAGTTTTTCCTAACATGGATGACCGATAATTTGAAATAACTTAATTCGGGCCGATATATGCGAGAGTGATTATTCGTGTCTCGAAGGAGTATTCGGTAAATTTCGGCTCCGCAATACTTTTAGCTCGAATTATTCGGTATCATCCGTATTCGATGCTTTTTCACTATTCGGTCACAGTCCTCTAATTATATTATATATATATATATATTATACATATATATATAGATATTATATTATATTATATATATTATATATATATATATTTAAATATATATATATTTATTATATATATAATGATATTATATAATAATATATATATATATATATATATAATATATAATATATGATATATATATATATATATTATTATGATGAAAAGGGGAGGATGATGTCTGAAAGGTTATAGAGAAATTTTGAGTGAATTGAGTAATTGGCTGGTTGCATTATTTCGTTGTCACTGCATCAGGAGAACTAAGTCGTTGAAAGTGCGTTAGGGTTTTGCCATGGAGGCATATATCTGATTAATGTCTGGGCTATGGAAACTCTGTTATCATATGTGAAAGATTTGAGCGGGTGCGTTAAATCGTGATAGAAGCTGCCAATTGCTCGCTGCCCACAACTCGGGCCATTTGCATCGCACAGACGCAGAACCTCTAGGTAATACTTCTTGGTGATGGTTGTGCCGTGTACTCGTGTTGAACCAGCACGCCACTTGAGTCAAAGAAGGCGGTCAGCATGACTTTGCATTACTGCGCACTCTGCTGTTGCCTTGTTAGGTCTCGTAGATGTTGGGATGCTTCCATTGTGCTACTGGCATACGTTGGTTTTGGTCCGTACCCATAATAAACCAGGGCTCATGGCGCAAGTGATCACTGTGTTGAGGAGGTTGGGATCGCTGTTCACAGTCGCCAGCATGTCTGTTGGCGATCTATAAATGGCGTTGCTTCTGTTGCAAATCGTGGTAGCAAATTTTCGTACGAACTTAGCTGAGATTCTCTCTGAAGCCCAGATCTCATTCATAAATGGAAGAACGATTTCAATAGCTGTGCGCCACTCTCGTTTCCAAGTGCCTCTGATAATGATTGCACGATCTTGCATTAACCAGGTTCGCACTTGTCAATGACCGATATTTTATGAGGTTGAGGGCGCTACCAGAACTTGCATCACTCTCTTCACGATATGTAGCCATCTTTGAAACGGTTGTGAGACACTGCTTTTTATCTGTGTTGTGGCCATTGCTTCGTCCCCTGAAGGCCTCTTGAATCTGTCCGCATCGTTGCACTTGAAGGAAATATGCCAAGCTTTCACAAACAAAATTTGATGCGTTTTCTTTGTTAAAGTTTTTTCGTCGCTTGTTGTCAAAACCGAAAATGCCGACGGGCACTCAATTCCTCACATCATGCGGTCGGTTTGCCGGGACTGCAAGCTGCTTGTAGGTGGAAAATATTTACCACATGCGCATTTAAGATCGCCTACGTCGCAAGCACTCAAACTTACTGCCTCCCTGACCTTCAATTTGTTTTATCGCAATGAAAATTAAAAGTCGGGTACTTCTTTGAGTCACTACCTCTTATATATATATAATATATATATTAAATATATATTATATACGTATATAAAATAATGATATATATATATTATATATATTATATTATTAATTATATATATATATATATATATATATATAATTAATTATATATAAATCTGATAAGGAGGCTAGGAGTGTGCTATGTCGGCCTTGGTTATTTCTAATTGTAGGCTATACGGATGGGGTTTATGAAAGAAATAAAGAGTGGGGGGTGGCAGGAGATGGTTTAGAAATGACCTGGAGGAATGGAAGAGAAGTGGTGAGGGTGCCCTACTCTATTATATGGCGGATGATTTGATTTTTGTGGTGATTCTGAAGAGAGTTTGAAAGGATTGTAGAGAGATTTGGCAGGGTGTAAAAAGAGGAGGGTTTGAAAGTAAACAGTAGATAAGTAGTAATGTTTATGGTTTTTGTTAGTTAGGACATGTGTCTCGTTTGTGAAGATTGTTATATGGTGTAGTCAAGCTGGAACAAGTGTCCTGAGTGTAAATATTTATGATTATATGTTGCGCAATTAATAAAGATAAGGTGATGCAAAGGTTTTTAGGAAAGTTGTGAATGGCAGGGAAGGTGGCTGGTGCAAGCAATTAAATCGTTGTGGATGTAAAAGGGTAACTAAGTTCTTGAGGCGCTAGGTTTTGCAATAGAGGTGATGTGTTGACCTGTTACAGTTAAGTAAGTGAGACTGTTAAGTTATAAGTAGTGAGACTTAGTGATCTGGAATAAGAGGTCATTAGATTCTTAAGATAAATGTGTTCAGATGGACAATCTTAGGCGCCTGTTAGGTGTGAGAAGAATTGATTAAATGAGGAATGAATGTATTAGTGTGTTGTGTGGTGTGAAGAAAGGGGTAAATGAGAGTAGAAATGAAAATATCGTTGAGATGGTTTGGTAATTGTGGAAAGGATGGATCTGATAGTCCGGTTGGTTAAGCGAGATGTATATGGTGAGTTGTGGTTGGGAATCGACCGCTGGGAGACCGAAAGAATTAGTAGATTGAGTCAGTAAAGGAATGCGTGGAGGGAGAGAAAGTGTGAGTTTGGTCATGAGGCTACTGATGAAAGGTGCATCAACAGGAGTGGACATGGCGGGGTTTTGCTGCGGGGTTGGGTTGTGGCCCCTGGGCCAAGGTGATAACTCCTACATTGACGGAGATGCGCATGTAGTGATGGTCTTCGGTGGTCCCGGAAAGCCTCTAGGGTGAATTTTCTGACTGTGACGAGTTCCTCACTAATAGGTATAAAGGAGGCGGTAAAGGCTGGGCTTTCTTTTTTGACTTTTGTCATATTCTTTACTTCTTTCTGGTTTCCGGTGCATGTCACTCACTTACCCCAGTCCTTGGAGAAAGGAATGTATTATGTATGATATATAATATATATATATATATCTAATAATATAATATAATATATATATATATATGATTGAAGAATCTCAAAAGAAAAGATGCCTTGGAATTAGTATATAGGAGAAAAAAGAAATACTAAAAGGTGTATAGTAGGAGATAAACAAAGAGGTAAATAACCAGTGTTTGGGAAGGAGGATGAATAGAGAATTAAAAAGAAATAGGAAAGCTCTTCTGGAAGGGAGAGCGCGAAATGGGTTAGAGAATGGAGAATTAGGGGAATCTGTTGAGAATAATGAATAGGGATGGTCTTTTGTAACTGATGATATGGATGTGAGGGGAGTGTGGAAAGAACACTCCGAAAATCTGCACAATATTTTTAAAAACCAATAAAAAAGTTAAATGAAAAAAAGGATATAGTGATAGTGAATGTGTGGCGGTTTGATGGTGCAAGAAGGATATAGTATTTTGGGGATGAGTTGTATTAGAAGAGGAGGTCATGGTAGGTGAAGAAAGTTGAGAAGGTAAATTCTGCAGGTAATAGATGAAATTACTGTGAAAGATGCAAGAGCGGTAGGGCGAGATGGTGATTGATTGATTTTGGAAGTTGTGTAATTAAAGGCGTTATGGAGGGTATCATGTTCCAAGATGGAGGAGAGCGTAATAGTAACGCTGTATTAAGGGTAAGGGAGAGAAGGGGAACTGTAGGAAGTATAGGGGAGTTACTTTATTGAGTGTTGTAGGGAGGTATATGCTGGTAATTTTTCGAAAGAGTGCGTCGAGGGACTGAGGACTGATTGTCGAAGAACAAGGTGCGTTTAGGAGTGGTAAGAGGATGTGTGGATCAAATCTTTTACATTGAATCGACAAATGATTCGAGAAAATGAGGGAAAGAAGAATAACTTTGTATTGTAGGTTTTTTATGGATTTGCAAATGGCGTATGATAGAGTTAATAGGGATATTTATGGCAGGTGTAGGTGATATATGGTGTTGGTGGTAGCTTCTGAATTGAATCAAAAGTATGTATACGAGTTAGTTGAAGGCGTGTGTAAGAATGAAATGGTGTCAAATGGTGATTGGTTTAGAGATTAATAGCGGAGTAAGACAGGGTTGTGTTATGTCTCCTTGTTAGGTGTAATTGTGTATATGGATGGGGTTTATGAAAGAGTTAGAGGTGGGGATGGCGGAATGGTGTTAGAATGTGGAGATGAGTGGAGGAGTGGAGGGTGTGCCCTACCTATTATATGCGGATGATTGGTTCTGTGTGGCGAATCTGAAGAGAGTTTGAGAGGATTGGATAAGAGAGATGTTGGCCAGGGTCGTGTGGAAAGGAGGGGCTGAAAGTAACGTGGCATAAGAGAAGGTTTCGGTTGTGAGTGAGGGACACTTCTCAGTGTGAAGTTTATTAGATGGTGAACAGAGTTAGAACAAGTGTCTGAGTTTAAATATTTTAGGGTATGTGTTTGATGAGAAGGGAACGGACGATGCAAAGTGTTGTAGTAGGAAAGTTGTGGAATGGCCAGGAAGGTGGCTGTTGCAATTAAATCGTTAGTGAATGCAAAGGGACTAAGTCCTGGAGTGTGCTAGGGTCCTTACATGAGGGTATGTTGTTACCTGTGGTATTGTATGGTAGTGAGAACTAATGGTCTTGGAATAAGAAGGTATACGACTAAAGTTCAAGTGTGTGTCAGATGGACAATCTGGGGTGTCGCTAGGTTGAGAAGAATGATAGAAGAGAGGAATGAACGATTGAGAGTGGTGTGGTGTGAAGAAAGGGTAAATGAGCAGGACTTAAATGAGAAGTATGTTGGATGATGTTTGGGTCATTTGTGGAAAGGATGATGATAGTCAGGTTGGTTAAGCGGTGTATAGTGGTTAGTCGGTTGGGAACCGACCGGCTGGAAGACCGAAGAGAAAGTTGATTGAGTCGGTGAACGAATGTCTGAAGGGCAGAAATGTGAGTTTGGCAGAGGCGAGAAAAAGTGCATAATAAGAGAGAATGGCGGGGCTTTTGTATGGGGGCATGTTGTGGCCCACCTGGGCCAGGGATGAACCTACATTGACGATTACACATAAGTGACGGTCCGTGCGGCCCATGCGCTCTAGGGCTGGATTTCTGTCTGTGACGACTCTCACTAATTAATGGTACACGAGGGGGCGGTAAGGCCTGGGCTTTCTTTGTCGACGTTTGTCATTTTCCTACTGCTTTTCCTTTTCCGATGCGTTGTACGCACCTTACTCCGAAATCGGGCAAAGAGGAAGTGAAGAAAGCAAAGAAAAAGATATATATATATATATATATATATATATATATATATAATATATATATATATATTATATAGTATAATATATATATATATAATAAATATATATATATATAATATATATATATATTACATATATTATTTTTATATATTATTCCGTTGTTTATATTATTATAAATCTCTCCTTGTGATTCTGAACTCGGTTTGCTGTTTGTTATGGCAAGTGTTTTTAACACTCAGATCACAATGAGCTAAAAAAAAAGCTCCAACTTAGAAGAATCTCTCTGTCTCAGGAAGAAAAGTAGTTCAGTCACCTTTGCTAGAACCTTTGAAAGACTTTAGGAGAGCAGTGATAGTACCCTTGTATAATGGGTAAGGGTGAAAGTGGAACTGTGGAAACCATAAGGGAATTAGCTTATTGAGTGATGTAGGGAAAATATATGTTTGTATTTTGGTGGAAAGAGTGTGTCAAGGGAATGAGGGAGCTGATTGTTGTAGAACAAGGTTCATTTAGAAGTGTGGAGGATGTGTTGATTAAATTTTTACATTGAAGCAAATGAGAAAAATGATGAACAAACTGTATCTTGGTTTTTATGGACTTGCAAAAGGTGTATGATAAGATTATTAGGGAAGTTTTGTGGCAGGTGTTATTGATGTATGGTGTTGATGGTAGGCTTCTGAATGGAATCAAAAGTATGTTTGTTGAGTGTAAAGTGTATGTAAGAAAAAATGGAACGGAGAACGAAAAGTTAATATTAATAGTGTAGTGAGGTAGTGGAGTGAGTGGAGTAGGAGTGAGGTGTTATTTCTCCATGGCTATTTAATTTATGTAAGCATGGGGTGATGAAAGAATTTAAACTAAAAGTGACAGGGATGGGAGTTAGACTGACGGAGAGTGGAGGGTGCTCTCCTTATTGTACGCAGATGATTTAGTTTTGTGTGGATAATCTGATGAAAGTTTGAGAGGATTGGTATAGGGGCTTGGTTTAGCAGGGTGTGTTAGAGGAGGGGTTTGAAAGTAAATGTAGATAAGAGTAAGTTGATTTTGGTAGGTGAGGAGAATCTGCAGTGTGAAATCATGGATGGTAGGTAACTGGAACAAGTATCTGAGTTTAAATAATTAAATTTTATTTGTGGATGGATAGGGATCAGATGATGCAGAGTGTAGTAGGAAAGTTGTGAGTATGAAGAAGGTGGTTGGTTCAATTAATATTTGGTGAATGCAAAGGGACTAAGTCTTGAGTGTGTTAGGGTTCAGCATGAAGGTATGTTGTTACTGGTGTTAATTTATAGTTGTGAAACTATGGTGTTGAATAAGAGGAATAGTCTGCTCAGATGGTTAATCTTAGGGACGTGTTAGGTGTGAGAAGAATTGATAAAATGATGAATGAACTTATTAGGGAGCTGTGGGCTGTGTGAAGAAAGGCGTGAATGAGAGTATATATTAAGATAGTTTGGTCATATTGAAAGCACGGATGATAATTGGTTGGTTAAGCGGGTCTTTAGGTATTATAAGTGAAGTGAGAATCGACTGGCTGGGAGACTAAAGAAAAATTGGATTGAGTCAGTAGAGAGAGTGTCTGAAGGATTGCAATGTGAATTTTGACCAAGTGCGTTGATTGGTTCATAATTAGAGAAAATTGCGTGGTTTTGTGGCCCCAGTGGATGAACTCTTGACATTAACGAGATACCAGAGTGGGTGACTGTCATAGTGTTGTGAAGCTTTAGTTCGGATTTTGGCCATGATGGTCATTCACTTAAGAGTTACGATGGGAGGTTGTGGGGTAGCTTTCTACATTGACTCATGTCATGGTCTACTTAGCTATTTTGTTTCTGGTACATGTTTGCACACTCCACCCCAAGTTCTGGGGAACCAATGGGCAGTTGATGATAATATACAGTATATATATGTCACAACATTAGTTTTAATACTACTTAAAATTAAAAATGGAACTGTTCAAAGTTTCCTATGTCCTATATATTTTGTTCCTTTGCTTAAATTTGCTAGTTTTTTTTTTTTTTTTTTTTTTTTTTTTTTTTTTTTTTTTTTAAAGGTTCTCCACGCATACCTATTCTAGGAGGGGAACTTCTAGGTAATTGCTACCTAGGATCCGGAAGAGGGATCGAACCCGGGCCCTTGCCTTTGGAACTCTGATGCTCTACCAATTGAGCCACGTAACGGCATACTAATACCTTTAAAAATTTGACTGTTACTCTGACAGTATGATTAGTTTAATCAGGTTTGATCACGTAATGAACAATAATTAATTAAGCTTAATTCTTGTTTTTTTTTTTAATAGAAACTTTTTATTTTTTTTTATATCTAAAAATTTTCGTCTTAAAATATGAAACACCAGTAATTGAAAATGAAGTATAATGCTTTATTACAGTATATATTATATTATTATCTTTCTCTTTCTTTCTTCATCTTCCTCTTGCCCCCAAGATTTGGGGTAAGGGTGCGCTACAAGCAATCGAAAGAAAAGTAGTAGGAGAACATGACAAACGGCCGAAAAGAAAGCCCAGCAGCCTTACCGCTCCTCTGTACCATTAATTAGTGAGAGCTCAGTCACAGACAGAAATCCACCCTAGAGCACATGGGACCGCGACGGACCCTCGACTATGGTAAATCGTCATAGTAAGGGTTCGTCTCGTGGAGAGGTGGGCCACCATGCCCCCATACAAACCCCGCCATTCTCTCCTATCATGCACTTTATTCTGCCTCTGCCAAACTCACATTTCTCTCCTTCAGACATTCGTTCACCGACTCAATCCACTTTCTCTTCGGTCTCCCAGCCGGTCGGTTCCCAACACACTCTCCACTATCATGTCCGTCTACCAACCGACTATCATTATCCTTTCCACATGACAAACATCTCAACATACTTTCATTTATTCTCATCTACCCCTATACCCCTTTCTTCACACAACAACTCTCTAAATACGTTCATGTCCTCACTATTATTATTCTTTTCATCACCTAGCATTGCCCTAAGATTGTCCCATCTGAACATCATTGAACTTAGATTTACTTCTTAATTCCATGACCATAGTTCTACTACCATACAATAACAACAGGTAACGAACATACCTCTGTTAAGACTCTAGCGCACGCAAGAGACTTAGTCCTTTACATTCACCAACGTTTAATTACCCGCCACCTTCCTGCCATTCCACAACTTTCCTACTACACTCTGCATCATCCGTTCCTCTCTCATCCAACACATACCCTATAATATTTAAACTCAGACCCTTGCTCCAGCTGCTCATCATCTAACATACTTCACACTGAGGACTGTTCAATCACAACCATAAACTTACTCTTATTCTGTATTTACTTTCAAACCCCTTTACACAACTTGCCAAATCTCTCTTCCCATCCTCTCAAACTCTCTTCAGACTCGCCACAACAGAGACCATAATTCATCCGCATACAACTAGGTAGGTGCACCCTCACTCCTCTCCATCTCGCATTCAATTCTATAACCATTTCCTGCCAATCCCCACCTCGATTCTTTCATAACCCCATCCATATACACATTGAATAACCAAGGAGCATAAACAACGTCTCACTCCGTATTTAATCCTAAACCAATCACCATGGACACCATTTATTCTTACACCACGCTTCACTTGCGTCATACTACTTTTGATTCTTAGAAGCCTACCAACCAACAACCATATATAACTAATACCTGCCATAAGCCTTCCCTATTAACTCTATTCATCGCCCTGTTGTCAAATCGCATAAAACCTAAATTAATTAAAGTCTTCTTCTCCCTCATTTTTTCTGAATCATTTTTGTTTCAATGAAAAGATTTGATCAACCATCCTCTACCAGCTCTAAACGCACCTTGTTCTTCACCACAAGTCCCTCAGTCACTCGACGCACTGTTCAATCAAAATACCAGCATATACCTTCCATACAACACTCAATCAACTAATTTCCTATAATTTCCTACAGTTCCCTTTTCTCCTTCCCTTATATTAAGGGTACTATTACCGCTCTCCTCCATCCCTTGGAACTATACCCTCATAAACGCTTTAAAATTACACAACTTCCAAATCCAACAAACATGCACATCTGCCTACGTCTTGATCATTTCACTAGTAATTTCATCTATACTTTCAGATTTACCATTCTTCAACTTTCTCACTTACCCATTACCTCCTCCTTACTAATAACCTCATCCCAAAATACCTATTCCTTTTGCATCATCAAACCCCACACATTCACTAACACCTCATCATTAGTTAATATTGTGCAGATTTTCGAAGTGTTCTTCCACACTCCACTCACATCCATTTCAATCAGTATCAAAAGGCACATCCTATTCATTATTTTAAGCAATATATATATAATATATATAAATATATATATAATATATATAATATATATATATTATAAATATATATATATTATATATATATATATATAATATATATATATATATATATATATATATTTCTTTCCTTCTTTCTTCCTTCCTCTCTACCCCAAGATTGTGGGATAGGTGTGTAACATGCATCGGAAAAGAAAAGCAGTTAGAGAACATGACAAACGTCGAAAAGAAAGCCAGCCTTACGCCCCTCTGTACATTAATAGTGAGAGCTCGTCAAGACAGAAATCCACCCTATGAGCATCATGGACGCGAGGACCCTGCACTATGGTAAATTCGTCAATGTAAGGGTCATCCCCTGGCCAGGTGGGCCAACCTGGGCCCCACAAAACCCCGCCATCCTCTCCTATCATGCACCTTTATTCTCGCTCTGCCAAACTCACATTTCTCTCCTTCAGACTTCGTTCTACAACTCAATCCACTTTTCTCTCGGTCTCCCAGCCGGTCGGTTCCCAACACACGCACCATATACTCGCTTAACCAACCGACTATCATTCATCCTTCCAATGACCAAACCATCTCAAATATACTTTCATTTATTCTTCATTAGCCCTTTCTTCACACCAACACCTACTCTCGTTTACGTCACTCTCTCTCTTTATCAATTTCTTCTCACAGTCCAGCAACCCCAAGAATTGTCCATTGAACTACATTTGAAGCTTTAGATTAATACTTCTTATTCCAGACCGATAGTCTCACTACTTAACAATAACACAGGTAACAAACATACCCTCAGTAAGACCCTAGCACACTCAAGGACTTAGTCCCTTTGCATTCACAACTTTTTTATTGGCACCAGCCACCTTCCTTGCCATCACAACTTTCCTACTACACTGCTGCATCGTCCTCTCCTGTTCTCATCAACATATACCCTAAATATTTAAACCAGACACTTGTTCCAGCTGCACACATCTAACATAACTACACACTGAGGAGTGTCCTCACTCCAACCATAACATACTTATCCACGTTTACTTTCAAGCCCTCTCCTTTTACACCCTGCCAAATCTCCTATCAATCCTCTCAAACTCTCTTCAGATTCGCCACACACGAACCAAATCAGTCGCGCTATAATAGGTAGTGCCCCTCCAGCTCAACTCCGAGTTCTCCACTCACTAAACTACATTTCCTGTCCAGATCCCCACTGCAAAATTCTTTCATAAGCCAATCATATACAAATTGAATCAACACCCATGAGAACATAACACACCTGTCTTACTCCGCATTAATCTAAACAATCACCTTGACACCTATTTATTCTTACACGCTTCAATCGTCATACATACTCTTTGATTCCATTCAGAGCTACACCCAACACATATATCAAACTAACGACCTGCCAAACGCTCCTATTAATCTATCATACGCCTGTTGCAAATCCATAAAACCTAAATACCAATTATTCTTCTTCCCTCATTTTCTCAATCATTGTTTCAATGTAAAATTTGATCCAGACATCCTCTACCACCCTAAATCGCACCTTGTTCTTCACCCAATCATCCTCAGTCACTCGACACCACTCTTTCTGACAACAAAAATACAGATAACTTCCCTACAACACTCAATAAAACTTAATCCATAATTTTCGTAACAGTTCCCCTTTTCTACGCTTACCCTTATACTAAGGGTACTATGTACCCGCTCCTCCTTCCAATCCCTTGGAACTATTACCCCTCCATAAACGCTTTAATTACACAATCCAAATCAATCAATCACCATCTCGCTCCGTTCTTGATCATTTTCACTAAGAATGATATATATAATATAATTATATATATATATATATTATATATATTATATATATTATATATATATACTATTATATATATATAATATATATATATATATATATATAATATATATATATAATATAAAATATATATAATATATTATATATTTATATATATACTATATATATATATTATATATATAAATATTATATATATATATATATATATATATATTAATATATATATATATATTTAAAAAAAACATTACACAATTTTTGTTTATTTTCACTTTGATTTAAAAGTAGGTGATTAACTTTACAATATGACAAGCATTTTTATTTGATTTATGGTAGGTTATGCAAGTAAAAATATAATTTAATTACTATTCATGATCTTTTTTTTCTTTGAACTGACAGTTTCAAGACAGGTCTGAGCGATGGGTTGGTGATGCCAAAAGGATGGATAGACGAATCTCTCCCTTATTATCTTGCTCAGCCTCAGTGTACTTGAAAATGCCTTTGCTCCCTTATCTGACGACGATTATGAAGTATGTGCTTTCTTTTTTGTTTTTTTGTAGATTTTTTTTTTCTCAAATTTCTATTTTTATAATTATATATTATATATAATATAATATATATTAATATATATATATATATAATATATATATATATATATATTATTATAATATATTATATATATATTATATATATTAATATAATATCTTCTTCATCTTCTCTTACCGCCAAGACGGGGGTGAGGTGCGTTACATGCATCGGAAAGAAAAGCAGTAGAAGAATATGACAAAAGTCGAAAAAAAAGCCCAGCCTTCCAATTAATTAGTGAGAATTCATCGCAGTTCAGAAAATCCACCCTATAGTTCACGGGACGCGACGGAATCTCATACTGGAAAGTCGTCAGTGTAGGGTTCTGCTGTGGCTAGGTGGCCCACAAACATACCCCCCCCCCCCACCCAAAACCCCCATTCCCTCATTTTACACATTCTTCTCACTCTACCTAAACTCACATTCTGTCTTCCAGGCATTCCTTAACTGACTCAATTCACTTTCTTCAGTCTCACCAGCGGTCAATCCAGCCGCTCACCACTATTACATCTGCTAAACAAGGACTATATCCTTCTATATATAGGCTATGTAGTTATGACGGATGACTGTTAAGTTAGCCACAGTTGGAGAGAAAACGTGTTCACAAACGAATATGGAAATTGCAGTAAATGTTGATAAAATGGCCCTCGCTGTGCCCTGTGCTAAAGTGGTTGCAGTAAATGTTGAAAATGGCCCCCCTGTGCCTAAATATATCTGTTTACATGTCTTATCACATTCCTACCGACCTTATAGAAACATTAATGTTGAAGGTCAATCCCTCATTTATGCTTATTTGTAGTTCTATTGTTCTGAGGTTCGTGTACACTTGCTCTCTTGATCAGGTTGTTGAATATTTATTTACAAGAAACATGGTAATGTTTTTAGAGGAGGTACTGAAATACTTAATGAAATTATCTACGATTAGCCCAGAAATTTTTGTTAACTTCTTTCTAGATTTGTCTGTGCAGGCTACAATTCTGCTGACTATTTGTAACCGTTTCTGTTGTACGAATAGAATGCATATGATTGCAATTAGCATTCAAAACTGAACCAAGTTTCTCACCATTTTCAGTCAAATCTTGTACTGTACTCATGACGGGTATACTGACATTTGTAAATTGTTCATTTTCAGTCCAATCTTGTACAGTACTCATGACGGGTATACTGACATTTGTAAATTGTTCATGAAAACTTTCATGTTTTTGTTTAAAGGTACCTTTACTAACGTACTCTTCAACTATACACACATTTTCTTTTACAGAATATTGTATTCTTGACGATAAGACACTACATTTTCACAAATGACAAACAGTTGTCCCTTTGCTGAGCTGCTGAGAGTCATGTGGCAAAATGATTCTTAGAGCAACCACCAGACTGCGCTATTATACACTATATATTTTCCATCAAAACAGAGGTTCTACTTGAAATGTAGTAATCCATATCTACCTCTTAAGTAGGGCCGGTTTACGTGAGACACCCACTTTATCCTAATAATGATATTAAAAACTCAATGACTTTCAAAAACATTACCCCAAATTTGACATTGAAGTGACTTATTTTTATTTCTACACCATCTATCAGGGCCTTAAGAATATAGAGACAAATTTATACTTTTAAGCTAAATATATTTTTTCTTTGATAATTTACCATCATGTTTATTGAAACGATTTTAGAAATTAAAAAAAAAGTAGTAAGGAAGTTGTTACAAGAAATTTTTTCACTCCTATTCACTCACATTCACTCCTATTATGCACCATTCTTCTCACATCTACCAAACTCACATTCCTTCTTTCCAGGCATTCCTTTACTGACTCAATTCACTTTTTCTTCAGTCTCCCAGCCGGTCAATTCCCAGCACGCTCACCACTATACATCTGCTTAACCAACGACTATCATCCTTCTATATATAGGCCTATGTAGGTATATGAGGATGACTGTTAAGTTAGGCACAGTTTGGAGAGAAAACTTGTTCACAAACGAATATAGGAACTTGCAGTAAATGTTGAAAATGGCCTCCCTGTGCCTGTGCCTAAATGTTGCAGTAAATGTTGAAAATGGCCCCCCTGTGCCTAAATATATCTGTTTACATGTCTTATCACATTCCTACCGACCTTATAGAAACATTAATGTTGAAGGTCAATCCCTCATTTATGCTTATTTGTAGTTCTATTGTTCTGAGGTTCGTGTACACTTGCTCTCTTGATCAGGTTGTTGAATATTTATTTACAAGAAACATGGTAATGTTTTTAGAGGAGGTACTGAAATACTTAATGAAATTATCTACGATTAGCCCAGAAATTTTTGTTAACTTCTTTCTAGATTTGTCTGTGCAGGCTACAATTCTGCTGACTATTTGTAACCGTTTCTGTTGTACGAATAGAATGCATATGATTGCAATTAGCATTCAAAACTGAACCAAGTTTCTCACCATTTTCAGTCAAATCTTGTACTGTACTCATGACGGGTATACTGACATTTGTAAATTGTTCATTTTCAGTCCAATCTTGTACAGTACTCATGACGGGTATACTGACATTTGTAAATTGTTCATGAAAACTTTCATGTTTTTGTTTAAAGGTACCTTTACTAACGTACTCTTCAACTATACACACATTTTCTTTTACAGAATATTGTATTCTTGACGATAAGACACTACATTTTCACAAATGACAAACAGTTGTCCCTTTGCTGAGCTGCTGAGAGTCATGTGGCAAAATGATTCTTAGAGCAACCACCAGACTGCGCTATTATACACTATATATTTTCCATCAAAACAGAGGTTCTACTTGAAATGTAGTAATCCATATCTACCTCTTAAGTAGGGCCGGTTTACGTGAGACACCCACTTTATCCTAATAATGATATTAAAAACTCAATGACTTTCAAAAACATTACCCCAAATTTGACATTGAAGTGACTTATTTTTATTTCTACACCATCTATCAGGGCCTTAAGAATATAGAGACAAATTTATACTTTTAAGCTAAATATATTTTTTCTTTGATAATTTACCATCATGTTTATTGAAACGATTTTAGAAATTAAAAAAAAAGTAGTAAGGAAGTTGTTACAAGAAATTTTTTCAAAAGCTAAGAGAAAAATTGCTAGGCAAAAATTGGTGGTGATTTTTGAATTTGGCATATGTATGTGTAAAGGATGAAAGAAATGTAATAAGTATAAAAAGCACCTCCTTCTTTAAATTTGTTTAAGTGACTGTGATAAAAATTCAAAGCCGAAAAAGAAAATTGTTGATGTTTATTGAATAGCTAAGACTTTGCTGAGTTAAATGATCTTAGAGGTTGCTATTGAAGGACAGAAATGAAAACTGTGATTCATGCAGCGTAGAAAGATGATGCTTAAATTATTTAATAATTTTGCTTTATGAAGCTAGTAAATTTGAGGAAGTAGGGATATTTTCCATTAAAATAAGTAGGTTCTAGTAGGTTCTAGAGTCTATAAACAAATTTTGAGCTGAAAGGGAAGCAAATAGAAAAAAAAAATTAGATTAGTTCATGCGTAATGAAAGTATACATTTTGATTTAAATCCTCATTTCCCTTGAAATGACAACTTTTTTTTTAAAAGATTATACTCGAGAGTATTAAGAGTATACAATTAAACATTTTTATCATTGATCACTCTGGCAGGTTGCTATGAAAAGAGTTCGTGACCTTCTTGATTTAGACTTAGAAGCCGAAGCAGCCAAATCAAACGCCAACAGCTTGATGTGGGCCGTGTTTGCGGCTTTCATTAAATAAAAAGAGGCCTTTTGTGTGTCAGTATGAAGCAGATTCTCTTCTCTAACTCGTCAGCATTCACACCATTTTGTTCCATGGCTTCGTTCTATGTATAGTAGAATTATATATATATATATATATATATATATATATATATATATATATATATATATATATATATATATATATATATATATATATATATATATTTATATATATATATATATATATATTTATATATATTATATATCATATATATATATATTATATATATGATATATATATATAATATATATAAAGTGGTATTATTATTATTATTATTATTATTATTATTATTATTATTATTATTATTATTATTATTTCTAATGTATTCCCCATGTTATAATAACTTGTTTGAGAATGGTTGAAAATCTAGATTTTAGCAGGGAAGATGGGGTGATTTTAATCCAGTTATTTCTAAATATTATTTTGCTGTTAAGAAATGCTACTATTGCTGTAGTTACTACTACTAGTTCTACTTTGTATTTGTATAAAGTTAAGAAATTAAGATTACCACCCAATATATCAATATTTTCTTATATAACTATATCAACAATATGATTTTGTGGTATTTATTATGATTGCAATGTTAATAGGAGTAATACTTCTTGATTTGATACCATTCAATTATCACTTTTATCCCTCCAATAATAATAATAATAATAATAATAATAATAATAATAATAATAATAATAATAATGGATTTTTTTAAACTGATTTCTTTATTTCTTTTAAATTATTTTTAGATCTATTTTTCTAATTGATATATAGGCTATACATATATAGGCTATATATATATATATATATATATATATATATATATATATATATAATATATATATAATAATAGATGTTTTTTTATATAGATATAGTAAGGATAGAGATATATATATTATATTATATATATATATATATATATATATATAATATATATTATTATATACTATTTTAATAATATATATAATATAATATATATAATAATTATATATATATTAGCAGCCAAAATGTTGAAAACTGTTACATGATTTTTTAAATTGATGTTAGTATGAAAAATATCATAACGGTTGTGTTGAACCAAAACGCGTCCCTCGCTGTTGATTATATTATTATATATAATATATATATACTATATAAATATAATATATATATATAATATTATATAATATATATATATATATATATAATAATATATATATAATTATTATATAAATATATAGGTCACAGCGTAGAACATTTTTGGGTGTGGTGTAATATATGCCTTAAAATATGAAATTTGTTTCTATATTAGGACATAAAACTTTATATAATAATAATATATATATAATATTATATAATAATATATATCTATAATATAAATATATATAATATAACTGTAGATTTATTATTTTATATAGTTATATGATAATTATAATAAATATATAGTAGTTAGTATTAGTATAGGTATTTTTGTATTTACTGTTGGTGGAATTAGTAAGGTTCGTGAGGTTGGGGGTGGAGATGCACGTTGCTAGTTTTGGGGTTTGTTGTCGTTGTCGTAGGTGTTGTTGTTGTTTAATTCGTGGTTTTTTTTGTGTGTTCTTTTGGACGAAAGGAGTGATAGGTCAGGTTTTTTTTTTTTATACGAGTGTGGAGTTGTTTTTGTGTTTTGTGGGGCAGTGGTGGTTCATGGGTTATCGAATTTGATTTATGGATTTTGTTTTGGTGGGGTTGTTATTTATATTATTATTTGTTTTTTTTAGTTTATTTTATATTGTGTGTTGTGTGTTGTGTTGTGTGTTGTGTGTTAATAAAGTGTATTTAATATGTGGGATTTTGGGTGGTGTGTTGGGTTTGTAGTGGAGGTGAGGGGGTGTTGTTAGTGTGTTGGGGTTGTTGTTATGATATGTTGGTGTGTGTTGGTGGTTGTTTTTTGGTTAGGTGTAGTTGGTTGTGTAGTGATATGTTTTTTTTTGTAGGTGTGGTAAGTGTTGGATGTTGGAGTTGTTAGTTATTTATTTGGTATGTAGTATGGGTATTTTTGTATATTTAGTTGTTGTATTTGCTGTGTGTGCAGGGGTCGTAGTTGTTGTTTGAAAAAGGAACTTCGTTCTTGACATAATTTGTTTACTGTTTGTCAATAATGTATTATCGTTTACAGTGGTTTCAGTATTGTCGAGTTGTGAGGAGTAAGTTGAGTTATCTATGTTATGTTTGTTGGGTTGTGTTCCGTATAGTTGTTGCGGTACGTTAATATATTAGAGTGGAGTGTGTGTATGTTGGTTTATTGTGAGAGTGGGTTAGATTTGAGGTATTGTGTGTGAGTAGTTATGTTGGTGTGGTAGTGGTATAGTTATTATGTTATTATTTATATGTTATATAATATATATATATGGATATATATGGTATAGTCGGTATGTGTAGGTATTAGTATTGTTAGATTATGTTAGTTATTATTGTTGTTGGTTGTGGTTGTTTGTGGTATTTGGGAGGGTATAGTATATGGTATAGGTTGGTTTGTTTGATTGGGGATGTCTTACTTGGAATGGATGACTTGAATGTGCTGTGCTTTAATGTGACGTTTGCATATTTGAAAGAGCTCTTGTTTGCAGTCTGGCTTGTTGGGGGGGTGTTTGTTGGCTGGTGTTTATATTGTGTATGCGTGGTGTTTCCTGTCTATCTGGGAGCGTAGAGTGCTTATGTTAAGTAGATGCGTATGGTATTGATATGGTATTAAGACTGTCATGTTGCTGCCATGCCGGGTTTTTTGCTGTTTAAATTTAATAATTTCCTTTACGTTAGGTCGCCAAGGAATGATCCAAACTGGTGTCGCCGTTCCCATTTTGGCTATTATCCGTCTGAGACCTTGTAGCTGTTGCGTAGGAGAGCTTAAGAACACCTTGATCTAAGGTCTGTACTAGTTTTTTTGTTACTTGAGATTTGTTAAGACTGACGTACTTTCAATTTAAATTGAAGAGAAGGGTACAGTCTATTACTTGTGGGTTTTAGATCTGAGCTTGGATACATAGGAATGGGTAGAAATGCAAGAATATTTGTTGTGTGTCATGCTCATTTGATCATTGTTGTGATTTTATAGAGCATTACAGCTTGAATCTTGATTGTTGTTGGCTGTTATAGATTTTGTATATTTCATGTTAGAAAAAACCTGTGAGCTCGACAAAAATTGTTTTCATTGGCTATTAATAGAAGTTATTACAAACATAGATTTAACACACACATATATATATTGTATTCTATATAGTATATAGTATATTTATATAATATAGTATATATTTATTTTGTTATTTTGTATTGTTGTATTTTTTAGAGGTATAGGGTATTTAGTTATAGTTTAGTGGTGGTATATTGGAGTTGTGGGGTGGTTAAATGTTTAGTGGTTTAGTTATTAATAATTTATATATAGGTTTATGTAGAAGGGGTATATATATATAATATATATATATGTATTTGGGGTATATTTTTTATTATTTTTATTTTTCGAGAAGTTGTGAGATTATTGTGTTTAGTGTTGGTATGGTGTATTAAGTATATTTGTTGTGTACCGAATTTAAGTAATTGAGTAATTGCGTGATTTTACCGATGGATGTAAAGTTAGCGATTTCTTTAGTCGTTAGCAAATATAGAAAAGGAACGGAGTCGGTTGACATATAATTAGAAGAGATGTGTTTGGTTGGGTGGTGTGTTGATGTTCGTTAGTAACGGAGTAAATGGACCGGCCCACCAGATATCTATATATATATATACTATAATATGTTATTTATATATATATTTATTTATATATAGTATAGGTTGGGTATATGTAGGTGGTACTATGATATATGGATTATGAGATGTTTAATAATTTATTTATATAATATAAATATATATGTGTAAGTTATGATGTGCAATGTTTTTTTTTTCTAATTTTATTTTTTGATATTTGGTAACTTAAAAATATGTTGTATTTATTTATTTCTTTTTATAGAAATTTTTGGGTTGATATGCTTTGAAAAAATTGACGATCTATTTCCCTATTAATATTTCCTTATTTCACATACTGTTGGTTTGGGGACCATTTTGCCCCAACATTTATTGTATTATTATTATTATTATTATTATTATTATTATTATTATTATTATTATTATTATTATTATTATTAATTATGATTATGATTATTATTATTATATGTGGGCATTTGAGTTTTCTAGTGAAATGGAATAAGGTACATTCATTTGCATTTATGGCGCTGTTTTAGTTGTGTATTTGAAATACGGTAGTTGAGTGAATTTTTTGGGAGGGGTTCATGATTTAAGAATGGAATTTTGTTTTCTTAAATGATTGCAAAACGTTTTGCTTAATTTTCACTCTTGAAAAGTTTTAAGTAGTTTCGTTGGGCAAGTGCAGTTATTATGGTGTTGATTTAGTGTAGTTTATTGGGTTTTAATTAGTTTTATATCATTCATTATTACCTTTCTTCGGTAAGAACTTTTTATTTTATCTTTGTGAAGAACAATATTTAACCAGAGATGAAGGTGAGTACATTTTTTTAATTTATTGATTTGTTTAGTCAATTATATAATTTATTTTTTGGTTGAATTTCTTATTCATATGCATCGAAATTGGTTGAATATTTGGTGCTTATGTTGATTCGTTAATTTAATTTAAATAGCATTGATGTAAAGCGGCATTACAACAGGTTCGAGGTGAGTAATCTTAGTTTTGATTTTTTTTTTAATTTTTTTTTTAAGTTGATACTTATTAAACATAAGTTTTTTTGGATTTAAGTTACTTAATCTATTAAACTTTGAAAAGTTATTAGACTTGTAAGAAGAAGATTAAGATATATATTTTTTTTCATATCTTCTATTTCATCATCAGTAAAATTTTCATTTGTTTTACTTCTCTTATTATTATTATTATATATGTTTTAAGTTCTTGGGAAGAATTTGCCTATCTGTTGACGTAACAGTTTAGCTTTCCAAAAGTTAGAATTTCACAGCTATTACCATTTATTGGTTTAATATATATATTATATATATATATATATATATATAATATACTTTATATATATATAATAATTATTATATAATAATATAATATAATATATATTATTAGATATATATATAATATATATATAATATATATATAGTATTATATTATATATATTTATAATATATATATAATAATAATATTATATATATATATATATAATATATATATTATATATATATATTATATATAATAGTTAATATATATATATAGTAAATATTTTTTTTTTTTCTATGTTGTAGAAATATACTGTATATATAATTATATATATTATATATATAGAATGTAAGCTGGAAGGAATTTTTTTCTCAAATGTATATTATATATATATATATATATATGTATATATATATAATAACATATAATATAAATATATATTCCTATATATATATATTGTAGCATAAAAATTAATTCATTCCTTTATAATTATTTTATAGTAGGATATTTTATTTGTAATTGTTTTTATTTTTCATTTTATTTAGTTATAATTTTCTTTCGATATATTTATGTAGGTTTATTATGGTTGAGGTTTATATATAATATATATATAATATTAAAATATATTATAATATATATAATATAATATATATAATATATATATTATATATATATATAATATATGTATTTTATGTATGATTTTATATATATATATATATAAATAATATATATATATATATATATATATATATAATATATATATATATATATTATATATTATATATACTATATATTATATATACTTATTATATATATATATATTATATAATTATTATATATGGATATATTTATATATATATATATATATATATATTAAAATATTGATTTTATTTTTTTTTTTTGCACAATACAAAATCAAAGGTTTTAAGGAATAGCATTCCAAAAATTGAAAACAAAATATATTTACAATAATTTCAAAGTGTTGTTTTTTCATATTCATAATCTATATTCACTATCTATAGAAAGGTTTTTAATAAAATTTCTAATAAAATGTTGTTTTTTTTTTTTTGCCTTTCTTGCTGGTATCAAAAATTATTTAGATATTTAATTTATTTTTTATTTTGATTAATTTTGAGAGTAAAATTCTGTTGGAACAATATTGGTCTACTGTTTTAGTTATTTTAATGGAGGTTTTTTATTTGGGAAATAATTGAATTTTATGACGCCCTGCTATTTTTCAGGTACTGAAAGAAAGCGTTAACTAAGAAGAAAATAAATTTAGGTGAAATGTACCAAAAATTGTTCGATTGCACTTGTTCTCGTGATTTTCTGGAGCATGAGAATTCCTTTCGGGCAAAACTCTTGTTCTCCTATCACTCTAATTAATTTTCATTTTGTCCGGAATCGTTGCAGGGATATTATTCGGCAGGCTAAGCGCACTTTCACTAAAAGGAAGTTCGATGACCTTAGTTCTGATAAAAATTTCTGGTCTCTTGCCAAAAACATATTTAATAATTTTTGTAAATCTGCTTTTCTCCCTCTTATCCCTCTTTGGCCTCCTTTTTAAATCTAATTCTACCTTAGACGATTCTGGCACCCCTCCTCTTTGGTGTCCCAGGTCTCTTTCTGTCACCACTCATGATCAGTTGCATGGGATCCTGAGTGCTATGAATCATGAATGTCAGGAAGGCTAATGGCCCAGGTGGCATTCCTCTCATTGTTTTGATGGAGTGTGCTTCTGAGCTGGCGCCTGTCCTCGTTCAGCTCTACTCACTATGCCTTAATACTAATACTTTTTCTCGGCGCTGGAAGCGCGCATATGTTCAGCTAATCCCGAAAATGGGTAGCCGCTCTTATCCTTATAACTATCGTCATATAGCTAACTCTAACATGTATTCTGTCTAAAATCTTTGAAACACTCATTTCCTAGATCATCTGAAATCTCATTCCCTTCTTTCAGATCAAAAGGATGACTTTCAACGCTCGAGGTCAACTAGCGAAATACTTTCCTATCTCACTGATATATATATTGAAAATTTGAAAAAAAGGTCTTGTGTCCTTAGAGACTATCTTAGAGACTGTCTTGTGGGATGGCGCTTGACATATCGAATGCTTTTGACGGATATAGCAAGCGTTGCTACTCTCTACTCCTTTGGGTTTCCTCCTACTCTGCTTACTCATGCCTAGTTTTCTTTCAGATCGTTCCATTACGGCTCTTGTTGATGGAGCTACCTCTTCCTCCTTTCCTGTTAATTGTGGACTGTGGTCATCCTCAGGGTTCTGTTCTATCTCCAACTTTATTATTTCTACTTTTCACCAACGATCTTCTTAGCCCCACCTTTAACACTGTTCACATTTATGCCGATGACTGAACTCTCCATTCTTCCAGTTATTTTAAATCTGCTCCCTCTTTTGCATCTAGAGTTTCCTCTCGTCTACAGCTTTCCGATCCAATTCTTGCCGGTCTGGATGGGATTTCTCAGCAGGATCATCTCAATCTTGTGAAATTAAACCATTTTTAAACTCAGCAACTCGGCTTCTTCACATCTCCCTCTCAAAAATACCTCCCAACTTTCCAATCTCTTCCTACGAATCTAACGTCCCACCTGTGAACAACAAAAAACATTCTTGGACTAAACATAAACAACAAATTGGCTTGGAGACTTCGTATCAAACGGTTGTTAAGGTGGCCTCAAAGAAGCTGGGGATTCTGTTCAGATTACGGAATTTTTTTTTCTTCTGTTCAGTTACCTTAGTTATATTAGGGTTTATATATGGCGTACTGTTCTCACATTTGAGATGGCTCCGGTTCCAACCATCTTTTGGATACTGTTAAGGCGGTCCCCTACTTTAAAACCCATGGCCCTCTTTCTATGCGACGTGAATTGGTGCGCTCGCTTTTTATATATATAATATATATAATATATAATATATATATATATATATATACACACATATACTATGATATATATATTATATATATATATATTATATATATATAATATATATATATATATATATATATATATATACTATATATTATACTATCGCTCGCTTTTATATATATATATATATATATATATATATATATTACAACGGCAGGTGCTCGTGGGAATTGACCTTATCATTGCTTCACCACTCCATTGCTTCGTAGCACAACAGCTGTTTTGCTTTCGCATGAATATTGTATGAGTATTGGATACTTAAAGCTCAATCATTGTGGTTTCTCCTTTCCAGCCACATCTGTTATTTGGAACTCCTTGCCTTCATCTTTTTTTTCCTGCTGTATTCAATCTTGCTCTCTTTAAGACCCACGTCTGCGTTCACCTGAGGGAATTGCTTTAGTCAAATAATTGGGTGGGTTTATTTTCCCTTTTGTTTTTTGCCCCCTCATTGAAAGGGACTCTGCCCGTGAGTGGTTAAAAAATAAAACGAAACAATGTTAGAATATTCGGACGATTCTCTGTGTGAGTACTATTTCGCGGCAAAATTTGACACCCATAAGTAAAACGAATATAATATAGCTTCGTAGATAGCCAAAGTTATTTTTATAGTTACAAATATTTTTAGTATTTATCGTGGTAAGGTTTTTTGAAAGAAAATGTCTAATATATTTTATAGGACATTTAATTACTTCATGTTCGAAAACGCCATAAAGAGAAAACCCATTTAAGAAGGATATGAGATATTTGTTCGTTATAATCAGAGGTGGGCAGTAACGCGTTACATGTAACGGTGTTACTTAACGGGCGTTACAATTGTAACGGTAACGCTTCAAACGATTTTGAAATGCAACGATAACGCTACCCTTTTTAAAAATTGTAACGTTTTTTTTCGTTACTCGTTACATCCTGCACACGGAACTCCACTGTGTTGACATTTTTTTATTTTTGTGGAAACGAATTTTAGTTTTTCCAGATTTTTAATATATAATATATATATATATATATATATATATATATATTTATATATATAATATATATATATATATATATATATATATATATATATATATTATATATATATATATATTATATATATATATATATATATATAATATATATATATAATATATATATATATATATATATATATATAATATATATATATAATCACGGGCGTATATCATAGGGTTGGTAGGGAGTAGGTTAGCTCCTACCTATATTTTTGCAGGGTCTTTTGATAAATAAATTAACTGGGAAAGGGGATTGTTAACTTAAACTATTAACCTTCCCATTTCAACGAATACAAAAAAAGAAAAAGAAACTGAGGTTCAAAGTAATTCTGAACACAAAAAATAACTACATCTGGAGAAAACACTTATCTCTCAATTCATTTGGAAATTCCTTGCCTACTCTGTTGTTCTTTAAGAGTAAAAATTCTATTGCTATTGGACGTACATAAGTTTCATCCTTTTCCATAATAATAATAGAGGACCAGATATCCACAAGACCAAGATTGATCGCGATATACCTTGCCCCTGGAGTATCGAACGAAAACAGTTCAAAAATACGAGATCCAAGAGGAGGGTTCAGAAACTTATGTTTTCCGGCAGAGACAATACACGAGCAAACTATAAAGAAACATTTGAATAAACTAATCATCTTACTCTCTTCAGATTATAACCTTTTCATGCTTTTTCCAGAGAATATCGCTATGCAATACACATTCTATATTTTTTCATACAATAGCTGCAATCAACTCACCTCGTTCTATCAACATACCCTCTATTCTCTAACGATCTTTACTCATATCTCAACTCTCCAAATGTTCGTAACATTCTACTCGTGCAATAAATTCGTTACTTCTCTAAGTGACGTTCTAAATTTTCGCTCTAATAGTCTCGTACAATTTAAAAGAAAAGTCTCTTCTCTCCTTCATCTTTAGCAGTATCAATTTTTCTAACATACTCATGCCGTCTTTCACTAACTCTTTACGATCATACTTGCATATATAATAAACATATTATTGAAAATTTCAATTAAATAAAAAACGTCAATATTTAAGACACTAAAACTAATTAATATAATTCTCTT
The DNA here is from genome assembly GCA_015478945.1 of Trachelipus rathkii. Classification (NCBI taxonomy): domain Eukaryota; kingdom Metazoa; phylum Arthropoda; class Malacostraca; order Isopoda; family Trachelipodidae; genus Trachelipus; species Trachelipus rathkii. Next base: position 102,548 of record JABUQX010018307.1, read on the forward strand.
ATTCTGCTTAATTGAAATTTGTCTATTTCTCAATGAAACACATTAATATGATTTTTTATCAAATGCTTGAAAATACCTGTAAAAAACTAACAATTTATAAGATTACTCACATAAATAATTTCAATATGTTGAAATATTTAGGAACAACCATTCCAATATGAGCAGCTCTCGACACTTACGTATAATTGTGAAATATTAAGAAAAAAGCTTAAATTTTAGAATTAATATTTTTTATTTAAAAAACAGTGTTTTGACCTAAGAATAATATTTAGGTATATTATATAAAAAACAAAATATTGAAAAATTTCAATTAAAAATCAAATCTGTTTTAAGGACACCTTAATAAAAATTAATAAATTTCATCTTTTCTGCTTTTTTGATAATAATTTAGGCTTCTATATAAATTTATATTTCAAAAACTGAACAACCGTTAAAAAACTCAATTATATTATAAGATTTACCAAATAATTTCCAAATTTGAATATTTTAGGAAAAATATTGTCAAATGTATTTGTTTAAAATATTTTGTTATAATTAGTATAAATTTAAGAAAAAAGCTCCAAAATGTTAGAAGTTAAAATATTTTTTTATATTAATAATCAGTAGCTTAGTTCACAACATTCGATCCCTAACGTATTTGGTTATTGAATAAAACACCAGAGTGAAAGCTTGTCAGTAAAGTATAAACGGTTCATAATTTAAAGACACCCTAAAACAATTACTATGACAATTCTCTTTCTGACTTTTATATTTGAAATGGCATTTCAATGTTAAATAACACTTAGTGTTATTGTTGCAAACATGCTGAACCGCATACCGTTAAGAAACTCAATTTTATTAGAGTTTCATAAAACTGAACTTTCAAATGTTGAAATTCTAGAAAAATCGTACTTTTATAAGAGTTCTAATTTCGTAATGTGAAAATTTATGAAAAAGCTAATAAAATTTATCTAATTCTTTTTCTATATTAAAACAAGGTTTTCACAAATAATGCGAAAATATTTGTCTATAAAAACACACAATCATTGCACATATGTAAAAAAACATACAATTTAAAACACCATAAAACAAATAATAAATTATCTCTTTTCCGCTTTTTGAAATATCATTTACAAAAAAAAAAAATCACTATTTAATTATGATAAAAAGATTAATCTCGATAAAAAAAACATCATTTTAAGAATTACAAATAATCATTCAAAATGTTTAGATTATCCCAGAAAAATCGTACTCTCTTCTACGTAGTTCTAAATTTATATGTAATTGAAGAATGTTGTTAAGAAAAAACCAAAAACAGCTAATTTTAGAAAGATTAAGAAATCTATCTTCTAATTAAACAGGTTTTCTATCTAATTATAATAGATAATATCTGGTATTAAAAAACAAATATGTGAAATTTCATTTAAAAAACGTCCAACTAGTATCATCCATTAAAAACTAGTGTGATATATATAATATTCGAACTTTTCTGTGTTCTTAAATGGAGTATTCAACTAGACATGTACAACTTATTTTTTCAATATGTGCTGAATTATACGTTATAAAAACTAACCTTCACTACCAAATAAGTTCAAAATTTGAAATTTAGGAAATAATATCCGTACTTTTAGAGGTTCTATAATTTGTTCATATCAGTGAATATATTATAGTGACCATTAGAAGCGTAACTTTAGATAAGGTTTAAAAAATTTTTAGTTTAAAAACAAAAATATAATCATCAGAACTAATGAAAATATTTGGTTAATAAAAATAATATGAACAATTTTCCATTATAACTTAAGACACCTCAAAACGTATTAAACATGTGTACGATTTTCCTAGCTCTTTTTAAACAATTGCATTTTCAATGACTTAAACCACAAATTATTTGTTCAAATGTCTAAATGAGTGCGCAAGAACAAACATACAAATTTAAGTATTATCAAAAATATTTCAGATGAGATTGAGAAATATTTAAGAATGTAAACACAAATCGATTACTCATATTACTTAAGCAGATTCCCTTATTTATTATAATGTTGTGAGTTTAAGAAAAAGGCGTAAGTTATATATGAAGTTAATTGTATTTTATTATAAACATGGTTTTCTCATCATATCTAATTGAAATATTTGGTATATAAAAAACCAAATATTGAAATTTCTATTAAAAACGTCAATTTAAGATTTAAGACACCCCTAAAACTATTAATAAAATTCGCTTTTCTGCTTTTTTGATATTGCATTTGTATTTGCCTACTCAGATTAATTTTTTCAAATGCCTGAAATACCGTTAAAACATTATGTTCTACAGATATACACAAATAATTCTCAAATGTTGGAGAATTTAGGGAAAAATCGTGAATATTATACATATAAAGAGTATAAATTTCGTTGTAATGTGAAAAGTTTAAGAAAAAGGGGTAAATTTAGAAGTTAAAATTTTTTTATTTTAAACAGGTTTTTCACAACTTATGGAAAATAGCACTAGAATTAATATATAAAACAATAATATGAAACTTTCTACTAATCCATGTAAAGATTTTCATAACTGAAACAACAACGACAAGAAACATTTTCTTGCTAATTTTTATATTGGATTTGATAAATTTGCATTTCAATGAAACTACATTATTTTTCAAATGTCTGAAAAAATACAGTTAAAACCAATTTAAGAAATTACAAAATAATATATATCAAAAGTTGAAATAGAAATGTTTTTTAATTTTCGTACTTTTTTAAGAGTATTTATTAATTTTAATGGTTGGAATAATTTAGAATTGAATCGTTTATAGAGAATATGTTAAAATATATTATTGATAAACATGCTTGCTCAGTCCACTAATTCGTAATATATTGGTATTATATAAAAACAAATACCATATGAACATTTCTTTAAATACGTTAACTATATAAGTACTAGAAATTGCTTGCTGCTTTTTGAGAATTGCATTTTCAATGAAGAAACACATTAATTTTCAAATGCTGAAAATACCCTTTAAAAACTATATTTTAAGAATACCAAATAATTTCAAATGTTGAAATTTTAGGACAAATCGTACGTACTTTTAAGAGTTCTTAATTGTAATGTGAAAATTTAAAGAAAAAGTTACGTAATTTATAAAGTTATAATTTTTTTTAAAACAGGTTTCACAACTTATGACAACTCATTGGTATATAAAACTACAAATATTGTAATTTCAGCTCATTAAAAGATGTCAATTTAAGTTTCCTAGGAAAGAATAGCTGTTCCTAATACAGTAAATTCTAAATTTGGCATTTCAATAAAACACATTATTTTTCAAATGTCTGAAAAATCCGCCGTTAAAAACTCAATTAAGAATTAGCAAATAATTCTCAAATGTTGAAATTTAGCGAAAAATCGTACTTTTGTACAGAATTCTACCACTCTGTAATCGTGAAAATTTAAAAAACAAGCCGTAATTTTAGAAGTTAAAATTTTTTTATTGAAACAGGTTTTTACCACTAATAAATTTAGGAAAGCGTATATAAAAACAAATATTGAAATTTCCATTAGACAAACGTTAATTCTTAGACACCTAAAACCATATTAATTATAAAATTCGACTTTGTCTGTCTTATTGAGACGAATAGCATTTCAATGAAACACATCTTATTTTTAAAATGCTGAAATAACCGTTAAAAACTCAATTTTAAGATTTACAATAATTTTCAAATGTTGAAGATATAGGAAAAATCTACTTATTATAGAGTTACTATAGTCAAATGCTGAAAATTTAGGAAAAAGCGTTATTTAGAAGTTTAAAACTTTTATAAAACAGGTTTTTCACAACTAATGATATGTTTGGTAATAATAAAAACAAAATTATTGAAATTTCATTTAAACGTCAATTTAAGACATCTTAATTAATGAACGAATCTAGATTTTCTGATATTTTGAAATTGATTGCATTTGAAACGGAACTCAAATATTGGTTATGAATTCTCAAGATTATTTTCAAAACTCAATTTTACCATTATAGCCAAATAATTTCAAATGTTGAAAATTTAGGAAATCGTACTTTTAAAGGAATTCTAAATTTGTATTAATAGCTTAATTTTACATAAAAAACGTAATTTTATAAGTTAAAATTTTTTTATTGACAACAGGTTTTACAAGTAATAAATTTTGCGTATTATGTTATAAATAAACAAATATTTGAAATTCTAAACGTTAAATTTTTATTGTTTA
>JABUQX010018308.1:0-5000 GCA_015478945.1 Trachelipus rathkii
AATAGACGGCTTAAATCTCAGGCTCACACATAAAACATTACTCATAGCAATCGACATAAATAATGCTTTTGACACAGTCCTCAGGACACAATCCACAACACACAATAATAAAATCAAATATATCCACTAACTTAAAGAAATGATTATCAAACTTCCTATCAGGAACAATGTAGGGTTAATGAACAAAATCACACAGTAAACATTAAAAATGGTTTACCCTAAGGAGTAATCCTATCCCCTACACTTTTCAACCTATTCACAGCCGATCTACCACAAAAAAACAGACCACACAAACATAACAACTTATACGCTGAACATCACAATAGCTACCACACACCAGAATCTAAACACAGCATCTCTTCTAACAATACATCAACTAAATACAAACTTGGCTAATAGACACAGAATGTCTGGTGACACTAAACAAATCCTCTTTCACTAATCACAACAGACTCCAACTCGGTACTACCACAATAGATTTTGTTTTTACTACCAACCCTCAAATCTCCATAAATATATCGCTATCCCACTAAACAAAAATACCCAAAATCCTATGGAGTAATACTGGACACACACTTAACTTTCTCAAACACATAGAAAACATAACAACTTAGCAAACAGGAAATTAAACATACTAAGAAAGCATATTTGGCAATTGATATTAAAAATAACAAAGAATAACCATCACTTTACATGAACAATTTATACGTCCATAACAAACAAATATCCATCACTATATACAAACAATTATACGTCCATCACTGAACCACGCTTCATTAATATGGCATCCATATAAACTAAGGAAACATTAAAAACTCCAAACAACCCAAACAAGGCCCTCAGAATTATAACAGGATGCCCACTTACAACCCCTCAACAACATCTTCACAATGAAACAAAGGTTCTTCCTATCATCCCTCATCTAGAAATGATAGGCACACAATTCTTTGCAAAACACAGGGTACCACAACACCCTTGTTACACTGTACTCTCCAACCCCACTAATCACAGACTAAAAACAACCTCCATCTTCCTTTGTTATATTATACAAACAAATTCTAAGTAACATCCAACCTCCACAAAACAACATCTCATACTCCAAACAAATACACACTCACCTAACAGCACAATATTTAAGAAATCGACAACTAAACAATATAATACCTACTAATCTACCAGAAATAGCATCTACCTAACCCTTCCTGTAAACATCCAGTCATATTTAGCCAAGTTGAGAGGCCACCACCCAAATCTACATACTGGTCATAAAATAGATTCAACATCAGTCAAACTATATTAAATATCTGGCACAAAGTGCAACCAGGCTCCGAAACTATGCATCATTTCTAGAATGTCCTCTACCATCACCCCAGAGCAACCTGGGAAGTCACAGCCTGGGAGTGATCTTCTCTCGTATGGTTGGTGGAGGAGGCCGGAAGGGCGGCTGGGTATCTTAACGAGGTGTGGCTGCTCTGAAGAGGATGAACAGGGGCGAAAAGGTAAAAAAGATATATATATATATATATATATATATATATATATATATATATATATATATATATATATATATATATATATATATATATAGATATATATATATATATATATATATATATATATATATATATATATATACGTTATGTTAAGTGAAATATAAATGGAGAAAATTAAATTTTACGTAGAAGAAGAGGCTATTTGCATAATAGGCCAAATTACCTAATCCTTTGTAATGTTGTTCAAATGTAAAACCGCCGACTAAAAAAGAAAAAAAACGAAAAAAAGAGCCATACGATCCAAAATGCCTGGAACCCTACTCACCAGCAACAGCAGTGAATGATGTAAAAAGGTTAACGGAGAGAGAGAGAGAGAGAGAGAGAGAGAGAGAGAGAGAGAGAGAGAGAGAGAGAGAGAGAGAGAGAGTTATAATGATCTGCAAAAATAGGGAAAAAGAACTAGAAACTAAGTCACAAGGAGAGAAACAAATAGGAAGGAGGTTCGGAAGAGAGAGAGAGAGAGAGAGAGAGAGAGAGAGAGAGAGAGAGAGAGAGAGAGAGAGAGAGAGAGAGAGCGGAACTTTTGGCATATGTTTTCAGATGCCTTTAAATGCATCCTGCAAATTACGTGTATATATGTTATAATGTTTTCAATTAGATCTGTTGTGTAATTTATTTACGACTTTATCGCGCGCTGCTCCTTTATATTCTTTGGTGTGTGTGTGTGTTTGTGTCTGAGTGTTAGTATATGTATTTGAGTGTGTACACCTTTACTGGAAGGCTTGAAATCGTCTATGTAGATGGGGTTTCTGTTTAAAGGTATATGTGCTTGTTTGCATATATATTTTTTTAATACTTGCTCTACTAATTCAAATTTCATATCTGTCTGCAATGCTGATGAATGTCACATCTGCATATATATTTGAAGATCATCAGGGTAAAAATTTACATATTCATATCTGTATCCATATATAACATTTTAAATATGCGTAGCACATGGGTGAAGGATGGGGTTTTCTGGGAGGCCTGACCCCTACTATATTATATATATATATATATATATATATATATATACAGGTATATATATATATATATATATATATTATATATATATATATATATATATATATATATATATATATATATATATATATATATATATATATATATATATATATATTGTTAAAAAAATTGTATAATTTTTTGTTGTTTTTAATGGTATTTTTTCCTTTACCTACATATATTATTTTACTATTTTCCAATTTTAGAATTTTGAGCTAATTTCTTACAAATAAACCTTGATATAGCCTTTATATTAACGTAAATGTATAATAATAATAATAATAATAGTACAATAATCAAATAGTACACACACACACACAATAATAATAATAATAATAATAATAATAATATTACACACACACACAAAAATTATAAATTACTAAAACGAAAAAGTAGAAAAACATTCCTTTTCTTTTTGAATTTTAAACTGTCTTTGTCGCGCACTTGCAACTATATATATATATATATATATATATATATATATATATATATATATATCTCTAACTATAGGAATCTTACATTTATGTCCATATATACATCTATATATATATGTATATGAATGTACATACAAATTAAAACGCAATATAATATATGTAATAGATATAAAGACAAAATAATTTGAGGGCAATTAGACATGTTTCCTGCCGTATTCAAACCGTCGCCCGAGAGAATCGAAATGTTCATCATCACAGCCACTACACCATCCCGGTGTCGGGATATATATATATATATATATATATATATATATATATATATATATATATATATATATATATATATATATATATATATATATATATATATATATATATATATATATATATATATATATATATATATATATATATTCTCCTTTAGAGGAGTACATGTAAGATTGAGCATAGCAGTAAAATCTGGAGTCAGAGGGTTAGATAGAGAAAGGATGAACCTGAGTAGAAATGCGTGTCACGCGAACCCCTTCTCAATGGAGGATGTATGCGATATAAAAGATCAGATGAACAGTGTTCGTTGCAATAGCGATAGAATAAAAGAGATTGACGCTACACTCCGACGGGTTGAAAGAGACTGGAGAGAGAGAGAGAGAGAGAGAGAGAGAGAGAGAGAGAGAGAGAGAGAGAGAGAAACACGAAGAATATCAAGGGTAAAAGAAGGTTTGAGTTGTCTGTTTTTGACGATGATGGGATGTTTCCGTGCAAGATTATTTCGAGTAGAAAGATCAAAGATGGAGGAATTGAGTTTTTGATTCATTGAAAACAACCTTGTTCTCAATGCCTTTATTAGGTATTCGAGAAATATAAGAGGCTAGTCGGTCCATGGCGCTTTAGTTGCGTGAACTAATTGTTGTTGGGAGGATCGTCCATCAAATCGAAGGGTTTAAACTTCGGCGTAGTGGATAGGAGATGAAGTTATAAAGAAAAGGAAATTAATGAAAAGTTGAAAGAATTGGAATAAATAATTGGGAATTATTATCTTTGGAATTTTTTTTTAATATAAAAAGAAAAGAAAAGAAATTTAAAATTCTCATGAGTAACTATTTTAAATATGTTAATTAGAAGGTAAAATTTATTGAATCGCATCTTTAAATAAATAACGTGAACTACTTTAAGATGTATTGGAGAAGGTTTATATTCTTGCGACATAATGTTTCAAGTAGCTTTCTTGAAAAGTGCTTGTTTTCGAAAATTTTTAGATTGTAAACTTCTCCCATCTGTGTTTAAGCACTAAAAATATTAAAACCTGGTTTAAGAACTTTATGAGTTTTAGTCAGAGGAAGAAGAATGAGTGTACTCCATATCAAAGAGAAACACCTCGGTTATGCGTTGGCGCACTTCGGGGGATCCATTCTACCGAGCAGTAATTAATCCAATGGAAATCAAAGAGGTATGACCGCATGCCCAACCTGTTTGAACTTTCAAAATTTTCAAAATTGCTTCTCATCGCCCAATGCGATGGTCGCTCATGCAAAATTCTTCGAGAAAGAATAGGATAGAGTGAGAGAGAATAGGATGTTGAGATAAAGGAAAGTGGTCGGAGGAACTCATATGATGAAAGAGCTTAATAGTATTAAATGAAAGGATGAAGTTAAGAAAAAATTTGGTGTTTTTAATTCATCAAGATGATCAAAGATATGCACTAACTTCTCAAGGTTTTTTTTTTAGATAGAGAATTGAGTTCGCAGTTGTATTAGCGTTCCTAGAACCAAGTTTTCGATCAGAACAGGTGTTGATGGCTGAGGGAGATCAAAGGGTAGATTAAATTAAATCACCACAAATGTCTTAGAAATTTATAAGGAAAGATGGCCATGGGCCAGATAACGGCTACATTATTTAACGTCACCAACCTTGTCATCGTAATCTGTCAACACCTGGACAATAAAAAAGGGTTGAGTGGATGACAGTAAATACAATTTTGGAGATATATTATTGTTCATAATTTAAAATCGCA
>JABUQX010018308.1:10000-17500 GCA_015478945.1 Trachelipus rathkii
GCTACATCCAGGGTTAACTGTATGTCTAGCCTTTAGGTAGGATCGGTGCTAACATGAGTCATGTACCGTACCTGAACCTGTGATATCTGATCCTACACTTATTTCCATCCGCGCCGCGTACACACATACAACACATCACACACACACACACTAACTAACACACACACACACACACACACACACACGCACCAACTTATTACACACATTCACTATGACACTATACACACATTCACTATGACACTTACATATACCCATAGACACTTACACTTACATTTACACTTATGATCATACTTAACATTTTTATTAAAAACATTTGCGATCTAAACTGTAACTCATTTTACAAGACCTATTATTAACACGATATATTTATTAACCATTATTTTTTTACTTAATACTTTTACTTAATTAATTTTTAATTATAAATTTTTAAAATGATGTAAGAAGAAAAAATACAGGGTGTCTGATACAATGTTGCATTTTATTTACTTACAATTGTACCCCGAAAGTTATTTAAAAACATATACCTTACAAACCTTAAAGCAGTAAATCAGTAAATCAATAGAGGTGTACCTAACACCTAGGGGATGTAGTAGCTTTTGTTATTATGTTTTTATGCTTTAACTCTGTTTTACTGCTTATAACTCATTGTGTTAATGCCTTTAACTTATAGTTTTAACTGGCTTTAACTCACATAAATTTATAATAACATTTAGACCAATATTAAAGCAGATTAAATCAGTAAATCAATAGAGGTTTACCTAACACCTAGGGGTTAGATGCGTTTTTTTTACTGCTTTTACTGTCTTCAAACTTATCTGTTTACTGCTTAAACTTTCTGCTTTACTGCTCTAACTCATATACATTACATACCTAAAGCCAGTACAATCAGTAAATCAATAATGTTTACCTAACACCTAAGGATTAGTATGAGCCGTGTTTACTGCTTTACTGCTTTTAACTTTCTGTTTTACTGCTTTAACTTTCTGCTTTACTGCCCTTTAACTTCATATATTTATTAAATACCCTAAACCAGAAAATCAGTAAATCAACTAGAGGTGTTTTACCTAACACCTAAAGGATAGTATGACGTTGTTTACCATGCTTTACTGCTTAACTTTCTGTTACTTGCATAACTTTACTGGCCTTACATGCCTTAACTTTCTGCTTACTTGCTTTAACTTTCTGCTTACTGCTTAACTTCTGCCTTTTACTGGTTTGTTTTACTGCTTTGCTTATTTACTGTTTTAACTCATATTAATTTATTAACATATGTTTTTTATTTTGTTTTAATAACTTTGTTATTTATTTTATTATCTATTTTTAATTTATTTTTGATTATTATTTTTATTATTTTTATTATTTTATATTCTAATTTTATTGTATAACTTAGTATTACTTCATGTGTTTGTTAATATATATTTTAGAAAACACACATCACTATGACACTTATACACACATTCACTATGACACTTATTTACCACACACTTCAGAGTCACTTACATTGTACCTATTAATCACAATCCACCATAAATGCAGTACACACACACACACACACACACACTGACACACACACACGCACACACACACAACACACACACTTACCTTATACACACATTCACTATGACACTTATACACAACACTTCACTATGACACTACACTTTACGCATACGACACTTACATTACACTTATACACACACACAGCACACCCACACTTACACTCACACAGACAGATTTACTTACACACGCAGATTCACTTACACACACAAGAAATTTATTACATTTATTAATAACATTTTGTTTTTAATTAAGCACGTACATTTATATTACTCATTCAAATATAGCTAAAATTATTATCAAAGTATTATTAAGAAGTTGTAAGAGACATCAATCCAGAACTTTGAACAAAAACTTTACCCATGCTACCTGTTAATACTTGGAGTAATAATTTTATACACTAATCAAGTTTCTAAAATAACTTTACTAAAATTTATGAAATTTTATAAAAAACATATATTTTACGTACCTTAAGCAATAAACAAATCAGTAAATCAGTAAGACCACCCCTAGCACCCCTCTTAACATCAACTATGCCACGTTTATGTTCTATTGACTTTTACTTGCTTTACAATCATCTTTAGCTATGTAATAAGTAAAAAATAACAAATTCACTTCTTCTCTGTAAAGGATAAGTGACGTTATTTTAATTCCAATCGCATTCTAAGTTTTCGTTTTTTATATATATTTATTACTTACATTTATATTATTCACTCGATGTTAAACTAAAAATATTGTCAAAGTTTTTTAAAATAATTCGATTTTTCTATTATAGTATCTATGTTAACATTGACAACTCCTATCAGGAAAAAACACAGACAACCGCCACTCCTTACAGATTACAAACTGACCTATCTCTCTGGAAAATGTGTTGAAATAAACTACATTTATCCTAAATTTAGCATAATCCTTTTTGTATCCCGGGGCCATTTAAAGCCTAAATCCAGGTCAAAATATATTTTCAAACCTGAGCTTTTTCTGTAAAATGTGGTGCAATAACTACGTGTAGGCCTAAATTTTAGCCTAATTAGGATAAGCCCTTCTCTGTAGACGGGCTTAATTTAAGCTTAATACCAGGTCAAAGGTTAATTCCAGTATAGACCAAAGAATCCATTGTTATATTATTTCTCTTATAAATATATTCCAAACTGAAAACATGCTGATCGGTAAGATCCTTTAAGCAAGGATAAGCAAGGGAAATGTTTTCCTATACTTTGTGATTGTCGAGTTAGTTTTAACCCAGCTCAAAGCTAACCACCAGGTGTCAGCATGAGCCCCACCCGCAAAGGCACCCAACCGCAACCGCTGGTGCGTCCCGCCGCGCCCCACCGCGCCGCGTGCGCCCGCAGCGCAATATTCCCGTTACCCAAGCCGCCGCGATGGCGCCCGCAGGCGCCAATATTCCCGCGTTCCCGCCCGCCGCGTGCGCCCGTAGGCGCAATACAATTTGCGAAATGAAATAATATATAATATTATATAATATAATATATATATATATATATAGTATATATATAGATATATATAATATATATATATATAATTATATATTTAATAATATATATATATATATATATATATATAATTACTAACTTATAGCTATATATATACAATATTAATATATGGCATATATATATATATTAATAATATATATTACTATGATATATATTACCCATCCACTAAATATAATATATATATAATCTAGTATATTAATTAGTATTATATAATATATATATATAGATATAATTTATAATATATTGCTGTATTGGTTGAGTGTAAGTGTCTATGACAGAACGAAGGTCGTATGTGTATTGTGCGTAGTGTGTGAATAGAGATATAGTGTTTCAATGTTTGGGTTTTTTTTTAATTAGAAAAAAGTGTAAGTCGTTAAGTGTCTGATTGTTAAGTGTAAGCTCTATAAAGGCATGAGATCATCAATGTATCAGGGTTGGGTTTTATACTGTGGAATAGTTTTTTACATTATTACTATTCCTATCTTATATTCGTTATATTATACATTTCTTAATCCAAAGATGAGGCCATCTAAAGAGATATCCACTCAAAGATGAACCACCAAAGCGTGATCTATACCAAAGCTAAGTATTAAAGTTGAGGCAATCAAAGCTGAGGCAATTAAAAGCTAGAAAGCTATCAATAGTAACAGCATTCAAAAAGCTCGAAGGCCCATCAAATAATGCCATCAAAAGCTGAGCATCAAAGTATGAGCATTCAAAACTAGATGGCAATCAAAGTGATCGCAATACACAAAGCTGAGCATCAAAGATTGAGGGGCATCCAAAATATCGAGTGGACTTGGTGTGAGGTGTAAGGTGTTGTTGATAGTTGGCGCTTGTGCTGTGCAGTCGTGTGTGTGTGCGTGTGTGCTGAAGAATATGAGTTGTAGCATGTGTGTTCTATAATTAATAAATAAACAATAGATAAACAGAGTAGATAATATTTTAAAGTGATATAAATAAAAAATAAATTAATTAAAAATGTTTAGATTTATGTTTCTTCTCCAAAAATATATTAATATGTGTAGAGTGTAGACTGTAGATTAATATCGTATGTGTCTTGTGCGCTAATAATTATCTTAAATATATTAGTAAATGATTCCATGTGTGTGTGAATAGTGTAATGTGAGTGTGTGTGTGTGTAGTGTAGGTGTTGATGGTGTTGGGAGGTAGAGGGGGGTAGTATGTTGTTTCTTAATTAATAATAATAAAAAATAAGCAATGAAGTATATAATTAATAAAAAATAAAATAACATTGTTTATAATAAATAAATTAATACGTTAATATTGATATATGTTAAGTGTGTGTTATAGTATAATAATATTACTATTATGTGGTAGTGCGTTTGTACATGTGATGTGTGTGTGTTGTGTGTTTGTATGTGTGTGAATAAAATTCTAAATAATTATAAATGAAATATAGGCATGAAGTAAATAACACTATATAAATTATTAATATAAATAAAATAAAAAATTAAATATAATGTTTTTTAATAAATGTATACGTATATGGTAGGTAGTAATGCGTGCGTGATGTGTTAGTCATGTGTGTGTTATATAGTAATAAATATGATAATAAAAACTATTAATTAATATGAAAACTTAAATATATGGATGCTCGTGTCTCCTCTTTTAGAAAGATTGAATGTGTGTGGTGTGAGTACTCCGACTATCGGATTCCATTCAACTTGAGCATCGATTACAATATGCTAATGGTAAATTGTCAAGCTTTCAGATGCATTATTCAATGGTTCAGCACTCTCGTCGTTTGTGGGTATTCGATAAGGGGCGTACGAATTGATCCGCTGGCGCTACAAAACTTTTATGTGATATGCCATAGTTATTGTGAAGTAATAAGAGAAGGGCCAGATAGATCGTCTTACTATCGCAGAATTCCGGTAACGACAGGCAGTAGCCAAGGACCGAGCTCCGGAGCCTGACATGTTGGCTGCTACATGCTCCCGCAGCCAAAAGGTCCCCCTGCCGGTTTGCAACTTCTACTATAAAGCCATTGCAAAGAAAGACAAATAAGGAGAGAGAAAAGAGTAAGAGATTGATATTAATGAAGATTTTTAAAAAACGATATAAAATAAACCAGAAAAAGGACTCTAAGTCCATACGAAATAAAATAGTAGTACTACGCAACCCATAGTATCCACATTTTATGGATTTCTCATCCCTGGAATGAGGGTATCTGAGAGATGACCCATTAGTGGCCGCTCCCAGACTCAAATAACAGAATAAATAAATACAGAGCTGCATATAGATTAAGGATAGGAATCGGCAAGTGTACAAGAAGAAACAAGGAGTCGGACAGACTCTGCAGAGGTTCAAGAAGGAGTTCGGCACAGATATCTAGTATGGGCAAAAGTCAGAAATGGAAGCTATGAGAGGAAGTATGATCAGAGTAGTGAGAAAGTGAAATGCACATTGAACCAAAACTTAGCTTATCGAATTGCAATGAATGTATGTATATTATCAAACCCTATGAGAATGTAATCAAAATTAAGCTTAAACACGAATCATGTTCAACGTCAATCTAATTCACACTCTAGCGTTTTGTCAGCACAGGTGAGATTATAGCATTTAGTATAGCTACCAAAGTCACTACTATGCTTAACGGGTTGCACAGTTGAAGACGCAACGACTTGACCGTGCCGTGACGCACCTCGCTCACGGTTGACAAATATCAACGCAGACCGAGTATGCCGTGAGGCATATGGCCCAATTTTGTACTCCGCGTCTCGATCAGAGCGCCATCTCAGACTTTAAAAATATCTTCTAGCTTGTAAGTTATATGCAGTTTTGTAATACACTTCATTGCAACAAATTATTTCTCTGTTGTTCTTACGCTTGTGAGCCCCCCCAACTTGCACTACTTATTTTTGAAATAAGAAGTGTCTGTTCACACCCCATTTAATAATAAATTTTAGCCTGGTTTAAAATATTTTAATTTGATAATCTTATAAATTGCTGGCAATATTTTGTTATTTGAATAATTATAATTACTAAGACGTAGATTGTAAGTACTTTTTATAAATTTTTAACTGAACTGCTTTTAAATCTAATTCATTTGTGACACAAAATTAACATTCTAAAGTCTCTAAACCTTTTAAGGGGGTGGGGGGATGAACTAAGGTAGATAGTAGATACGATGAAGTCGAAGAAAAACGTGAAAGCTATATTGGAAACTATTTTAAGATTTTGACAATAATATCGGCTTTACCATGAGCAGCGTTAAGAACGTTCGGTATTGTGTTTAGTATTTAGCATATACCTTTGGCAAATGGGTATATTGTTAAATGATTTAGGCTCTGAGTGTATAGAGTTAAATCTTCTACGCAATTGACACATCGTTAAGTACGTTAAGAAAATAGCATAATAGCATAAATAAACCTAGTCTTAAAAAAAACTCTTTAAAATTGGTAGTATTCAATGTAAATGTAATTATTTCAACGCCTGAAACTCAAAATCGAACTACATACCTCACAATAAACACAGTGTGTTTGTTACTTACTTATCCAAATGTTTTAAACTAAATATATATTTCCATTTAATTAAAAAAAATATATATACTATATTTAATTACATACCAGTATATATATATATATATATATATATATATATATATATATATATATATATATATATATATATATATATATATATATATATATATATATATATATATATATATATATATATATATATATATGAAGGAAAAGTGATAGTTACTGAGCAAATTTTCTTTGAAAACAATTATTTTAAGGAAATTGTGAAGTACTTAAATTAAACCCATTTAGAGAGAGAGAGAGAGAGAGAGAGAGAGGCTATCCCCCTTCGAGGAGTATATAATAGGAACCATGCAAGCAAGGAAGAGAGAGAGAGAGAGAGAGAGAGAGAGAGAGAGAGAGAGAGAGAGAGAGAGAGAGAGAGAGAGAGAGAGAGAGAGAGAGAGAGAGAGAGAGAGAGAGAGAGAGAGAGAGAGAGAGAGAGAGAGAGAGAGAAGTCAAATATATAAATGGATATGGAAAGACTGAAAGAAGCAACGTGTGAAGGTGTTTTGAGAGAAAGAGAGAGAGAGAGAGAGAGAGAGAGAGAGAGAGAGAGAGAGAGAGAGAGAGAGAGAGAGAGAGAGAGAGAGAGTCAAACAAATGGATATAGATAGATTGAAAGGAGCAACGTGTAAAGAAAATGAGAGAGAGAGAGAGAGAGAGAGAGAGAGAGAGAGAGAGAGAGAGAGAGAGAGAGAGAGAGAGAGAGAGAGAGAGAGAGAGAGAGAGAGAGAGAGAGAGAGAGAGAGAGAGAGAGAGAGAGAGAGAGAGATAATTAAAGCAAACATTATTTACATAAAATTATAGCGACTCCGAAAACGGTAATGAAAAAGAAACAAATCACAAAAAATAAAAATAAAATATAGCTCGAAATAAATCTA
>JABUQX010018308.1:25000-27500 GCA_015478945.1 Trachelipus rathkii
AACCTAATATGATATGATATTCCCAACCTCAACCCTCACTTCAACATCTCTTTCTTCAGCAACACAAAGTCAGTCATCCTTTTCACTTCGATACCATCACTTCGATACCATCTCTACCTATCCAACTCTCGTATAATTATGAAAATTCTTCTGCCCGAAGAATACATTCTTTACACACACATACCTCTCTCCTCGCAGAAATCAATCACCTTCCTAGCATTTTCATTTTCTTCCTCAATGGCATCTGTTATATCATCCTTTTTTCGATCAACTATCCAACAATTTAAGTCGCTCAACACAATCGCTCTAAAGCTCCTACTCATCCGATCCAAAACATCATTCAGATTATCCCAGAAAGTCACACTCTCCTCAACATTACCCTCAGATAGACCATATGTTGCAACCATACATACCTTGACCTATTCAAACTTAAATTTAACCATCATAATTCCATGCTCATCACAGCTCTATGCCACAGTTCACTCATCATAATAGCAACCCTCTCATTCTTCTCCACTCCAACGCACACACACACATCATTCGTCTTCATCGTTCCCTTTTATCTTTGTTTCAGTCACAGCAAGCAAATCAAATTTACCATTTCTAAATAGATCCATTACCTCTCTCCTTTTCTCCTTACAATTTATTCCTCTAACATTCAATGTACCCAAACGATTCATACAATTTCACCGAAAGATACAAGGTCGCTTACGGAGGTCATGACCAGGTTCGAGGCATGCATAAGCATTCCTACTCAAAAGATAAGTGGTAGTGGGTAGCAAAAAGAATTAACACCATCCATTTAATTAATCGCCCCCTACGACACGCAGAGCATATGCTGTTGCACTTCTTTCTCCCTCATACACAATGTTATATGAAAAAAATGTGTTGTCTTTATTAGGAGTGTATTATGATCTGATTTTGATACGGAGAGTCTACTTCCATGTAAGAAGAGTGTATATATGAGCGCAAGAGTTGGCGAACCACTGGAGTGTCATGGGATGCACCCTACGCCCCAAATCACCAATAAGAGTTAATCTCATGGCTTCGAGAGCGCTACTCCCCTCCCTCTGTCCTCTTTGTCGCCTCTTACGACATGCAGAACGCACAGTAAGGAATTTCTTGCACCCCTACTTAGAGATGCCCCGCTAAACAGGGATATTATTCATATGTTAATTATAACAATTGATATTAATTTAATTAACGATAATAGTAACAAGTCAACGATTAATCTCTTCAGGTAATTTTCTCAGTATCTGTGATTTAGAACTTTGATATTCACTTAACATCGAAACTAATTTCGCAAATTTGTGTGTTCAGCAAAATTCCTGGAACACTTTATGCCTGTCTGAGCAATTGTCCCTTGCAGTTTAAGGCAGACTTATGTCAATTAATGTAGGAAAAACTTTAAGTGTTATACAATGAATAACATAAACCTCTGGTACTCATACACAGCACCTATTAACATTCTCTATACCTTCTTAAACTTCTACAAGCCTAACTAAGGTGAATTATATCATTTAATGAAACTTGAACTTGCAACACCTCAAAAATTGTAAGCTTCCATTAAGTTCTAATTTAAAAATCAACTTTCTTAAATTGGTAAGAATTTTTAAAAATTCCCAAAAGAAAAAATTCATCTATTATTAAAAGACATTTTTAATATATTCACTCATTCAGTTTAATTTGTTAATTAAGATAATGAAGTGAACAATTACGTTCATGACACGTCCTTATTGAAATAGAAGAAGTTTTATTTGAGTTTTTTAAATATATTACTTCTGGCATGTTTTTGTGTTCATTTAACTCATTGCTAATAATTTTAAATATGAAATCGTAATTAAATTAATTAGGAAAAGCTTGCTTTATAGAGTATTATTTTAATCACAAAGTGAAAGGTATAATAGATTACTTTTATAAGCCACAAGCTAGAAAAGTGCAAAAATGAACCTTTTTTATTATATGTTATTTAAAAAAAAACTTTTGAAAAAACATATCTATTACAATATAAATATTTTTTTACACCGTTCATTTGTTCTGAAAATTTTCATTTACATAAAATAATAATTATTAATTATCAATCAAGCTTTATGAACGTTTTTATCATTATAATTATGAATTTCAAACTCAAAGGAACTAGAAAGCAATGAATTATAATTGCATAATTTTGAATATAAATTCTAATATGATTTGCATATGATTTATAAATTTAGATAAAATATAATTTTTCACCATTATTTAAAAGTCACATCAATCGACTCGAAGCTAGTCGTTATAGATATATAGATATATAGATAGATAGATATATAGATAGATAATAGATATATAGATAGATAGATAGATAAGATAGATAAGATAGATAGCATAATACGATAGATAGAAGATAGAAGAGTAGAAGATAGATAGATAGATAGATAGATAGATAGATAGATAGATAGATAGATAGATAGATAGATAGATAGATAGATAGATAGATAGATAGATAGATAGATAGATAGAT
>JABUQX010018308.1:32500-35000 GCA_015478945.1 Trachelipus rathkii
TTCACTATTTATGTTCAGTCGAAGAATGTTAATGTTGGTTTACAGGGCGAAACATTAGAGCCGTCGCAAGGATAGGGAAGTTGGAGGTTTAGCAGAGGGCAGATCATGAAGAAGTTTGAAGTTATTTAAAACGAGTTTGAATTGTACAGAATGCGAGTCTAAAGCCCACTTGCAGAAATCTCCGCACCACACGGCAAGCAAATTTGATTGGAAGAACTGCATGTAGACGAGAGGCACTCTAGATACAAACGGAGGAGAGCACATTGAAATATGTGAGGAATGGAGAGTGATTCAGCAGCAAAAGCAGTGACAGAGTTAGAAGTCAGCTAAGAAGACCGTTAAAGAAAAGTAGGAATAAAGGGTGAGAGAATAAACAGAACCCTGAGGGAACACCACAATTAAACAAGACAAGGAGAAAAGAGTTGCTCCATCGCACAAGAGCTGAAATGAAACGAAACTAGACAAGAGGTAAGCAAAGCGAAGGAGGAAATTCCAAGGAAAGGTAGCTTAGAGAGTAGCGATGGGTGTCATACCCTGTCGACGCATGCCATACCCTGTCAAGCGCTACCACACAAGACCCCCCATAGTCCCTAAGGAAGAGCCATAGTCAATGAATAATAATTACTATATATATATATATATATATATATATATATATATTTACTAATTATATAATATATATATATATATATATAATATATATATATTTATATATATATATATATATTTCATAATTTCTAAATATTATAATTTTTTACAATAAAACGTGATACAATCTGAACTACGCGAGTGCGAGCCCACATTTAGAGATGGTACGCGAGCAACCATTGGTTGCCCGCGAGCTACGGCGTCTTGGGCATCGACTGCCTTAAACTTAACCATTTACCCTTTAAACAACTTTAGCTGATATATGCTTGTTTGCATTGATTAAACGACGACCTGAAAAAATATTAATTTCATACCACGACTTCTCTCTCTCTCTCTCTCTCTCTTTCTCCTCTCTCTCTCTCTCTCTCTCTCTCTCTCTCTCTCTCTCTCTCTCTTCTCTCTCTCTTCTTCTCTCTCTCTCTCTCTCATCTCTCTCTTCTCTCTCTCTCTCATCTCTTCTCTCTCTTCTCTCTCTCTTTCTCCTTTTTTCCTCTCTCTCTCTCTCTCTCTCCTCTCATCGTCTCTCTCTGCTCTCTCTCTCTCTCTCTGCTCTCTCTCTCTCTCTGGTTCTCTCTCTCTGCTCTCTTCTCTCTCTCTCTCTCTCTCTCGTCTCTCTCTCTCTCTCTGTCTCTCTCTCTCTCTCTCTCTCGTCTCTCTCTCTCTCTCTTCTCTCTCTCTCATCTCTCTCTTCTCTCTTCACACACAGCAACACACACATATACCACATACACATCACATACACTTACACATTGACGACAATACACATACACATACACATACACATACACATACACATACACATACACACATACACATACACACACACACACACACACACACACACACACACACACAATTTCTCTTTACATGCTCTTACTTTTCTCTTTCTCCTAACAAATTTAATTTATTTTAGGAAAAATATTCAAAACATTCATTTTGAGTAATCTATAAAATCTATTGTTTTAACAAAAATTATTGATGAATTTGCAGTTCAAATTTAAAGATATATATATTCTTTCATCATATAGTTAGAAATATTCAAATTTGCAAACCAAAAAGGTTTTTAAATCTTTGTTAGTAGAAACTTGATCCAATTTTTTTTTTTTCCATTTCAATCAAATTGGATTTTTTTTTCTCATTTTTGTTAAATATTTTTACAAGAACGTGCAATAAAGAAAACGTAATGCTGTTTAAAATTGTGAAACTTAATATGTAATTTAGATAACGTTATTTTTTTGAAAACTTCTTTTTCTCGGAGAAGTGATAAACGTTAGTTTCAACTTTGAACAAATCCATTATAAAATACAATAACAAATTAACACAAACAAACCAATAGTATAAGAAAATCGAAAATCCTTAAGCCTTTAAATAAAAAATTGTACAAACATTTTCAAATTGCATTAAGGAATATTTTAATAACTGCCACAAGTAAGAAATGTATAAAAACAAGAAATTTATAAATGCAAAAATTTAATAACAAAAGTTAATATTCTTTCAATATTGTAAAAAAGTTAAAATAAAATTTACACAGTTTTAGAACGTTATTCATTATTATTTTTAACGTGATAATTATAATTTTTATTTTTATTATTATTATTTTTTTATTATTATTATTATTATTTATTACTATTTATTATTATTTATTACTATTATTTATTATTATTATTATTATTATTATTATTATTATTATTATTATTATTATTATTATTATTATTATTATTATTATTATTAATTATTATTATTATTAATATTATTATTTTTTGGGCATAACGAATTATTATTATTATTATTATTATTATTATTATTATTATTATTATTATTATTATTATTATTATTATTATTATTATTATTA
>JABUQX010018308.1:47500-57500 GCA_015478945.1 Trachelipus rathkii
CCTTTCCTCTCAGTTTAAAATTGACATTGCTCTTCGTTAAACCTCTAGCCGCATATCCACTCCTATGAGGAGAGCTCATGTGACTTGTCCTTCCACACAGTCTCATCCATTGACTTTCTAGCTCTCCTTTCATACTTAACATCTATGCTCATTCTTATATGTACTTCACTGGTAAAAGGATTACTCTGTATTTTTATGGGTCTTGTACAAACTTGGTAATCCATAAGATAGTGAATTATTAAAGAATAAAAACAACAGTAAACGATGTAAACCTACTTTTACACATAACTACAATATATATATATATATATATATATATATATATATATATATATATATATATATATATATATATATATATATATATATATATATATATATATATAAAAAGATTAATAAAAACAGAATTAAAGATATTCAACAAAGTTCAGTTGTGAAAAAAGATTTGTCACACCGAAGCAAAAACAAATATATTCCATTTAATTAATGGAACAAGAGAGGATATTAATGATCATGAATTTTTAGATACACTTTTTAACGTTGTTGGGCAAAAAATAATGAAATTTATAAGCTAAATTCACATGTGCTTTATCTTGTATTTACAGACACACACACACACACACATACGCATGTATATGTATAAGAATTTTGAAAATATAAAAAAAAAAAAAAAACTTTAATAATTTATTTCACATAAAAACATTTGGCAAAAACTAAAATTTAAAACTATTTACAGATACACAAATTAGCTTTCGCCCAGTACAACAAAGGGCTTCTTTCAGAATTTTGACGTTATAAGGACTAAATATAAATTTTAAAAAGACAAATAATGTAGGAAATCTCTAAGTTGGTTGTTCAATTATGACTCCTTCTTCTTGATATTCCTAAGACATCGTGATGAAAGCAGAAAAGAATTTTGAATTTTGTCCAATTTGAAGTCACCTCCTATCTTGTTGAAATTATCCAGATTATAAATAAAAACAGACTCAATAATTTTTCTTTTTTTATCATGATTGCAGAACTTTAATGGGGTAGCCTCATTTATATTGATTTTATGATTGTTAACTGAACGATGAAATGTTAAAGCTGAGTTTTTAGTATCTTTTAATAAATCCTGAGTATGTTGATCCAATCTCCTGGGAAAGTCAATAGTTTCGCCAATATAGACACTAGAGCATTGATGGCATGGAATTTTATAAACACATTGGGACTGATGATTAGTTGATCTAGGGGGTCTGAAAATTCTTTTTAGAGGAATAGTGTTGTTTTTTGTGAAGCAAATATTGTTGGGAATATGTTTTTTAATATTGAAATTTAAATTAAATGGGATAGGAAGATAAGTAAAGTTATTTTTAGGGGGAGGAGGGAGACTATTATAAAAATTTTTTCTTCGCTTTGTGATAGGCTAAATTAATAACATTAGGAGGGTAATTTAATTTGGAAAACGTGGAGGAAAGGAATTTAGTTTCTGTGGAAAGATTCGGGGGGGAGCATATATTAAAGGCTCGTAAATAAAGAGAGGAAAGAGTAGCAAGTTTGGTGTTAAAAGAATGTGTAGAAAACCAATGTATGTAAGAAGAAGAAGAAGTTGGTTTTCTGTAAACAGAGTAAAGTAAGTGAGGAGAGTTTTTCCAAGAAACTAATGTGTCGAGAAAGGGTATAGAAAAATTATGAGAAAGCTCATGAGTAAAAGAGATGGAAGGATGGATATTATTAATAAACTGTAAAATGTCATGAATATTGATGTGTTTCGGAACTGAACAAAAAATATCATCTACATACCTAAGCCATGTAGAGTTAAGAAGAAGGGGATGACTGGTGATAAAATAAAATTCTATTAATTCCATAAAGATATTACTTAAAATAGGGGAAAGAGGAGATCCCATGGCAAGGCCGTACGTTTGTTTGAAAAATAAATTATCGAAAGTAAAGTAACTATGTTGCAAAGAAAGAAGGATGAGTTTTTTAATAAAATCGAAAGGGTAGTTTAAAGTGAAATCAGTTTCTGAGATGAATCTCTCCAATAGGTCAAGAGTAAACTGGACGGGAACAGATGTAAACAAAGATACAACATCGAAACTCAAAAATTGATGGGTAAAAGGGTTTAATGATCGAGTACGATTGATAAAGTCCACGGTATTAGAAAGATGTGAATTTGAAATTTTTCCTATTAAGGGTTTTAGTTGTCTCGAAATCCAAGATGATAATTTGAAAGTAACACAATTAGTATTTGAAATGATTGGACGAATGGGGTGATTAAGTTTATGAATTTTGGGCAATCCATAAAATTGTGCCAGATTAGTCATATAAGATTTATTATTGGAATGAACGGAAGGATATTGTTTACAAATCAGTTTTAAATTTT
This sequence comes from Trachelipus rathkii, assembly GCA_015478945.1. Lineage (NCBI taxonomy): Eukaryota > Metazoa > Arthropoda > Malacostraca > Isopoda > Trachelipodidae > Trachelipus > Trachelipus rathkii. The sequence goes on from JABUQX010018308.1 coordinate 49,866, forward strand.
TATTAAATTCTATCTGAGAATTTTTTAATGGGTTGTTGTTAATTTTCTTATAAGTATTGGAATCTGATAGAATAGAGTTGCATTTAGATATGTAATCCTGATAATTCAAAATGACGACCTGATTTCCTTTATCACTTTTTGTAATTACTATGTCCTTGTTCTTCTTAAGGTCTGTAAGAGCCTTGTAGAATTTAAGTGGTAAATTATTATGGTTTTTAGCAGTAACTATTTCATTTATCAAAATACCTTTTAAAATATCATGATTTAAATTATTGTCATTAGTAATCTTTGTCCACGTATCGAAATCATTAAAAAATTGTAAATTGTTGTCTGACTTTTCCAGAGCAAAAGACAATCCAAATCCTAGTAAAAGCTGCAATAAAACGAAGTTTCAGAATTTGTCATTTGGCATTTAAAACCTTTCAACAACATTGGTACTCTTGTTTCCCGAACAGACTTGAAGATTTTACAATTTTACTGGATTCATCACATCAAACAAAAAATAGTATAGTAAGTAAAAAATCGTATTCTTTGAACCATAAATTTGATTGCATTTTTAAACATAGTTTATGGTACACTTCGTCAAATCAAGAAGCAATTATCAATTTGTCTAATTACTCTCTTAAAGAAGATGAAAAGCTTTTACTAGGATTTGGATTGTCTTTTGCTCTGGAAAAGTCAGACAACAATTTACAATTTTTTAATGATTTCGATACGTGGACAAAGATTACTAATGACAATAATTTAAATCATGATATTTTAAAAGGTATTTTGATAAATGAAATAGTTACTGCTAAAAACCATAATAATTTACCACTTAAATTCTACAAGGCTCTTACAGACCTTAAGAAGAACAAGGACATAGTAATTACAAAAAGTGATAAAGGAAATCAGGTCGTCATTTTGAATTATCAGGATTACATATCTAAATGCAACTCTATTCTATCAGATTCCAATACTTATAAGAAAATTAACAACAACCCATTAAAAAATTCTCAGATAGAATTTAATAAAAATTTAAAACTGATTTGTAAACAATATCCTTCCGTTCATTCCAATAATAAATCTTATATGACTAATCTGGCACAATTTTATGGATTGCCCAAAATTCATAAACTTAATCACCCCATTCGTCCAATCATTTCAAATACTAATTGTGTTACTTTCAAATTATCATCTTGGATTTCGAGACAATTAAAACCCTTAATAGGAAAAATTTCAAATTCACATCTTTCTAATACCGTGGACTTTATCAATCGTACTCGATCATTAAACCCTTTTACCCATCAATTTTTGAGTTTCGATGTTGTATCTTTGTTTACATCTGTTCCCGTCCAGTTTACTCTTGACCTATTGGAGAGATTCATCTCAGAAACTGATTTCACTTTAAACTACCCTTTCGATTTTATTAAAAAACTCATCCTTCTTTCTTTGCAACATAGTTACTTTACTTTCGATAATTTATTTTTCAAACAAACGTACGGCCTTGCCATGGGATCTCCTCTTTCCCCTATTTTAAGTAATATCTTTATGGAATTAATAGAATTTTATTTTATCACCAGTCATCCCCTTCTTCTTAACTCTACATGGCTTAGGTATGTAGATGATATTTTTTGTTCAGTTCCGAAACACATCAATATTCATGACATTTTACAGTTTATTAATAATATCCATCCTTCCATCTCTTTTACTCATGAGCTTTCTCATAATTTTTCTATACCTTTTCTTGACACATTAGTTTCTTGGAAAAACTCTCCTCACTTACTTTACTCTGTTTACAGAAAACCAACTTCTTCTTCTTCTTACATACATTGGTTTTCTACACATTCTTTTAACACCAAACTTGCTACTCTTTCCTCTCTTTATTTACGAGCCTTTAATATATGCTCCCCCCCGAATCTTTCCACAGAAACTAAATTCCTTTCCTCCACGTTTTCCAAATTAAATTACCCTCCTAATGTTATTAATTTAGCCTATCACAAAGCGAAGAAAAAATTTTATAATAGTCTCCCTCCTCCCCCTAAAAATAACTTTACTTATCTTCCTATCCCATTTAATTTAAATTTCAATATTAAAAAACATATTCCCAACAATATTTGCTTCACAAAAAACAACACTATTCCTCTAAAAAGAATTTTCAGACCCCCTAGATCAACTAATCATCAGTCCCAATGTGTTTATAAAATTCCATGCCATCAATGCTCTAGTGTCTATATTGGCGAAACTATTGACTTTCCCAGGAGATTGGATCAACATACTCAGGATTTATTAAAAGATACTAAAAACTCAGCTTTAACATTTCATCGTTCAGTTAACAATCATAAAATCAATATAAATGAGGCTACCCCATTAAAGTTCTGCAATCATGATAAAAAAAGAAAAATTATTGAGTCTGTTTTTATTTATAATCTGGATAATTTCAACAAGATAGGAGGTGACTTCAAATTGGACAAAATTCAAAATTCTTTTCTGCTTTCATCACGATGTCTTAGGAATATCAAGAAGAAGGAGTCATAATTGAACAACCAACTTAGAGATTTCCTACATTAAAAAAATTTATATTTAGTCCTTATAATGTCAAAATTCTGAAAGAAGCCCTTTGTTGTACTGGGCGAAAGCTAATTTGTGTATCTGTAAATAGTTTTAAATTTTAGTTTTTGCCAAATGTTTTTATGTGAAATAAATTATTAAAGTTTTTATATTGCCAAGGGTATATTTTCCATAAAAATATATATATAAAAAAAAAAATTTAAAAATATATATATATATATATATATATATATATATATATATATATATATATATATATATATATATATATATATATATATATATATATATATATATATATATATATATATATATATATATATATATATATATATATATATATATATATATTTTATATATATATATATATATATATATATATATATATATATATATATATATATATATAACTATAATAATACTATATATAAATACTTATATATATATATATATATATATATATATATATATATATATATATATATATATATATATATATATATATATATATATATATGTTTATATATATATATATATATTTTTGAATATATATATATATATATCTAAAATCTTTATTTTCTTATTTTTTTTTTTTTTTTTTTATATATATATATATATATATATATCTTACCTCTCTCCACATATCTCTCTATATCTCTATATATATATATATATATATATATATATATATCTCTCTACTATATCTTTATCATATATATAATATATATAGTAACTAGAAACTAGCTTAGACAAGGAAATAACAAAAGGGGCAATTAGTTTTCTTTTTTATTTTACAATGCATTGAGAGTATCAGTTTGACACTTTGGCGTTTCACAGTTTATATAATATTCAATAATTAATAGTATTTAGATTTTATAATTTGATATTTCAGAATAGAGTTAATGCTATTAAGTAAGTACCTGGCCTTGCTTGGGGGCCCTTTTTAATACACTCATCTCTTCTTATATTGATTGGTGCTTTGGCTAATTTGATTTTGATTGAATTAAGTATTATTTTAATAATTGGAATACTTAATCACTTTAGTATAAGTATATTATTTCCTCTTTACATTATTGACTTGTTTTTAATAGACAAAAGTATTTTTCTCAAGGCTTACTCCTGATACAATCCTAAAATCCACCCGTCTTGGGACGTTTCTCCCCGATTGGTTCTTTGAGTTTTAAATAAGCATAATAACATTTTGATTTACTTGTGCATATAAATAGTAACGGTCTTTTGAGTTATAAAACTGTGACCCTCGTAGATATGTGTACTTAAACAGATCGAAAATTATGTACACACCCCCCCTACCATTTTTTTTATTCATTTATTTACTCTCATTTACAGGAGAGTGGAACAAAAAAGATTACTACAATAGAAAAAGGCATAATTACAATAAGAAACCAAATAAAATAAATTAACACCAGTATCAATTAATCATAAACTAACTTCTATTGCAATTTGCTTTGCAATACTGACAAAAGAAATTATTTTGTGTTCGATAAATTAATCCCTAGACTTTTTCTTTTAACAAAGTAACAAATTGTTTCTCCTTGTTCTTACATTACAAAAATTGAGATATCTTCCCAATTATTTTATGCTAGGCATATTTGGTCGTTTCTTCTTGTAAGCAATGGGGGTTGCATTGAACCTTCTTCTTTGATTGCTTTAAAGGCATCTTGCTGCTGAACCTAGCGATTTCTTTACAAAAAACATGTATATTTTACTCCAATCGAAAAATAACTTCATCTATGCTATGTTCTTAACTTCAAGGAAAGCAGCTTTCGTTCGGATCTCCAATTGGTGGTTGATGCGTCATAGCTCATTCGGACATTTGGCCCAGATATTTAAACGAAGTTCCCACTTTCTTATTTTAAAATAAGTCAAATTGAGTTCTTTTTCTCCCTTCATTTCATGTGCAAAGCATATTCCAAAGTTTTCTATTTTATTTCTGTTTGTTGGAAGCTTCCGACCGCAAAATTTTCTTTTTGGATTTTTTACTACGAACATTTTTTTTGCTTTTTATACCATGCAATTTTAACTCCGAGGTTGAATTCATTTTCAACTCGAAGAAGAAATTCAACTTATATTAGAAATTTGAAACGCCATGATTTTGTATATGACGTAATGAAACATTTGGTTTGAAAGCCTCCTTTTTTTCTGCGTTTCTCACTGAACGATCATTTAGAATTGTAAAAAAATTTCATTACTCTCTTTTTTCTTCATTTAAAATTTTCAAGGAGAATTTTACGACTAGTTGTAACATTATAAGCATTACAAAATAGGAGGAGAGAATTTTTTCTAATAATGAATAGATTAGATAGATACGGAAAACAGAAGATGCATACGAAAATTTTCCTTAATATTAAAAATTTATATTTTTTAATTAATAAAGTAATCATTATCATAAAAATTTATTTTCTATCTAACAAAATTAAAACTTAGTTTTATTTGTAATGTATTCCCAGAAGGGCGCGTAGTTTTTAAAACGGCAAACTGAATTTTCTTCAGAGTTACCAGTTAACATTTAACTACTTTATCATTTATTAATCTCAGTATTATTTATATAAGCTATCCTCAACCTCGTTATAGTGAACACCCTTTCCAACTTTGTTAATCTGAACTATTTTTTTAACATTATTAATTTCATTGTTATAATTCTCAGAGTTATACGTATTATTTTTATTATTATTATTATTATTATTATTATTATTATTATTATTATTATTATTATTATTATTATTATTATTATTATTATTATTATTATTATTATTATTATTATTATTATTATTATTATTATTATTATTATTATTATTATTATTATTATTAACGGCAGACAGTGACCTAAAATTGGATATATTTCAATCTGTTAAAGAAAACGCTTTTTTATGAGTAAACATATCTCTAAGAACACTATTTTTTTTTTAAATCTTACTTTTTGGTGGTGAGAGGGGGTGAGACGGGTTTTCTTTCTTCAAAAGAAGAAATTTTAATAAAATCTCTAATTTTAAAGATGTTCCGAGGCCTTTTCTACAAAAATACTCGTATGTTGTGTAGTAATAAAATTCGTTTACACACCTTACTTCAAAATTTATCTAAAAAAAAAATTAAGACCTCTCTGAAAATTACTTTCAAAATTTTTGAAGAAAAACAATCAAGCAATGCTGACACCACCTTACATTGAATCAAAACATTCAATATAAAGGTCATTCTGTTGATGTGTATTTAGGTAAGGTATGTACCAAAATTGAGGTTGTAAAACTTAGTTTTTTTAAATGATTTTTTTTTTTTTTTTTGTGAGTTCGATGTTTCAAAAAAATGAAATGGGGGAAAAACACGATAAACATTTGGAAATTTTATTTCTTTTTTTAGACAGTAAAAAACATTAATTCCCATATAAATATATATATATATATATGTAATAATAATAATAATAATAATATATATATATATATATATATATATATATATATATATATATATATATATAATAATATATATTTATAATAATAATAATAATAATATAATAATAATATATTATAATATATATATATATAATATATAATAATAATAATAATATAATATATATAATAATAATAATCTATAATAATAATAATAATATATATATAACTATATATATATAACTTATAATAATAATATAATAATATATAGATAATAATATATATATGTATATATAATATATAATATAGCAATAATAATATAATAATAATAATAATAATATATAATATATAATATATATATATATATATATATATATAATAACTTAATAATAATAATATGTATATGTAATAATATAATAATATATATGTATAATAATATGTATAATAACGATTTATGTAAAATATTTTTTTTTTAAATAAAATAATCCATAATATATAATATATACAGATTAATATATATATATATATATATATATATATATATACTACTATATATATATATATATATACTATATATATTATTTCAAATAATGGTTCTAAGTGGGTTTGAACCCTTACCCTTGAGATGGTACTTAGAGTGTTACCTCGAGACCACGATTGGCTAAAGGAAACCCATCATTTTACCTCTGACCAGAGGTAAAATGATGGAACTACTGTAATCGTGTCTCAGCCTCAGGAAGACACCAAATTCATTAATATATAATTGTTGCGTTTGTGCACAAACTGTCTTGAATATATATATATATATATATATATATATATATATATATATATATATATATATATATATATATATATATATATATATATATATATTATATATATATATATATATATATATATATATATATATATATATATATATATTATTTTTCAAAATTGCTCAGTTCCAGCTTTGTAAAAATTCTTTTACCAGCCAAAGGAAAAATAATAAATTTTGCTTATTTACTCTAACTCTAGAGCTAAGGTTTCAGCACTCTTTGAAAATTGTTCACTACGTTCTGGCAATAATTTTCCCCTACAAAAAATATTTCTTGGAAAAATTTATACTCAGGATCCGGCTCCGGCTCCGACTATGGTTTCTGCACTATTTGAAAATTGCTCAGTACGTTCTGGCAATAATTTTTTCACCTACAAAAAATATTTCTTGAAATTTATACCCATGATCCGACTCCGGCTCCGGCTCCGACTAAGGTTTCTGCACTATTTGAAATTTTTACACGTCTTCTGGCAATAAATTTTTTTAAATGATTAGGAATTATTTTTTATCCATCATCAAGCTCCGGCTCCGGATCCGGCTAAGGTTTATGAACTATTTGAAAATTTGTTCAGCCCGTCTTCAGGTAATAAATATTTCACCTTAAAAAATATTTCTTATACCCATGATCCGGCTCCAGCTCCGACCCCGACTCAGACTCAATTTATTTGACTGGGTTGTAGGTTGCGAAAATAAAAAAAGAATAGATTTTTTAGAATTATAAATAAAACATTTTCGGAGTCAATCTGGAATTCCAATTTTGACAGGAATTGGAATTGTTTTAGTTCGACACCTCTGTAAATAAATTTCTGTATCTAAAAAGCCATTTAGAATTTCAAAAAAATTATCACACCATGATGTGCAGGA
>JABUQX010018308.1:82500-105994 GCA_015478945.1 Trachelipus rathkii
TATATATATATATATATGTTATAGACATATATATATATATATAGTATATTAAATATATATCTTATATGGTAATACTGTAGACAGCGACCCCACACATTTTGAGACCAGAAACTTTTCTAAGTTCAGAAAAGTTAAGTTAGTTTTTAGAAAATTGTTTAGATGCAAGGCTTTCTTGGACATAATTCCAGCAACTTGCCACTAAATAATTTTCTTAAAAACTTATTAACTTTCCTGAACTTAGAAATTTTTTTTTTTTTAGATAATTATGGCACCCACAGATATCTCTCTCTCTCTCCACACCACTCTCTCCCTATTATATATATATATATATATATATATATATATATTATATTATATTTATATATATATATATTTTATATATATATTATATAATATATATATTATGCAAATTTGAAGTATATATATAAGACTATAGCTATATATAATATATATATATAATAGTATATGGAATATAGTATATAGTATTGTACGCAGTTAAAAATGCAACGGAATTTTTTAAAATAAAAAATTAAAAGGGATAGGAAAAAATATAGTTAAAACCTAAAAAGTCAATTTCAGAAAAATAACGCTTCACCAACAAGGATATATATATATATGGTACAGTTATATAGCGTATATATATATATACTATATATATATATATAATATATAATATATATATTATATATATTATATAGTACTAATATTATATATTATATACTATATATATATAAATGTGGATGTGGTAGTACATCGGAATTATTATGTTCGCCTGTATGAATAGTACTATATATAGGTTCAGCGAGTGTAGAGATAGTAGGTTAACTAACGTATTTTAGTACCTATAAGTAATCAATATACGCGTTATCTATGTCTTTTACGACTCGTTTAGATATCTTGACTATATTGTTTTTTTTCATATATTTTCGACGTACTAGATGATCCTATAACTGTCGAGGGATGGCAATTTTCGTGGTGGAGTAGTTTTTGATTATTTTTAAAAAATCAAATTTGGTGAACTGCTTATGCGAGTTTTAATATTTTTTTGATTTTTTGGATTCGTAACGTCACCGAAATATAATTAGCATGTTACAAAGTATATATCGCGTGACGTTAAGAATCTGAAAAAATCAAAAAAGATAAAAAAAATCAAAAAAATCACAAATTGATTTTTTTTTTTTTTTTTTTTTTTAATATATTTCTAGTATATGATCCTAACAATCAATTTAAGTGGTGACGAACATGATTCAAAAATATATAGGACCTATTACGTTTTACGACTCCGTCATAAGTATTTTTAAGTTTTTGTTATTATTTTTTTTTTACTAAAGGAATCCTATCCAAGGGTAAACCGCAAAGATGGCAGGAGTAAGGGGGTCTCTCGGCCTTCCGGGGAAACGACAGGGTAGGACTATTTCCCTCCGGGGAGGGTCCTCGGAAGCCGCCCGCTCTTTGGTATCTTGGATATCGCGGGGTTTTTCCGCTCCGCCCTCCCTACGGTATGGAAAACGTTCCCCCTCTGTCCCCGATCGGCTCGAGCCCTAATGATTTTTTTATTAATTATTTTGTGCTTTTTAAGTATCTCTTGATGTCGATAAGCTTTAATAATGCTGATCCAAAATAATGTAATTGGTTTTTTTCTGTAAGTATGTACTTTTGAGATGATTGTTTATGAAATTTGTTTTTATATAAATGTGGATTTTTTTTAAAAAGTTATTTAAAATATTTTTCGAACTTTTTGACAATCATGGTCCGTCACTACTTAAATTACATTGTTAGTATCATATACTAGCATATGTTAAAAAACAAAAAAAAAATCAAAACTGACGGAGTCGTAAACATAACAGGGCCTATATAATAATATATAATTATATATATATATTAATAATATATATATATATATATATTTATATATTATATATATTATATACATAATATATAGTATATAGTATATATATATAATATATTATATTATATATATATATATATATATTTATATATATATATGAAAAGTCCGATTGCTTAATTGTATAAAAAAAAACCAAGTAAATAACAGGATGTAGAAATCCCATAAAGTAAATTAAAATTAATTAATTAATGATAGTTAGACTAGTTTGAAAAACTTATTGGCCACGATAAACGTTTTTACTTCAATAATATTCTCACGATATTAATAATTTTCTCACGGTTTTCCCTAAGGGTTTTTCCCAAATTTCGCAATAGTAATTTTCATATTATATTTTCTTTTGCATAAAAGTTGGAATTTCGTAATAAATCGCCGGATACCCATCCTATTGCTAAAACAAAAAAATAAAATGTTTACCGAAATCGTAAACAACCAGTGGGTATAAAAGCCATAGATCATGGGCTAGAGCTCATTATTCCGACCGTATCAACTAGTATACAAAAGTAAAAACGACAGTATAATTTTATAAGTGAAACCAAATCGAAATAACGTAAAAAACACTAAGTCCATTTTAACTTAGAAAAATTTCCATTAAACTTTCACTCAGTAAAATTATCCAAGATTTTAATTTCAACTTAGAAAAATTTCGAACAAACGCGATTTTAGAATTAAAATTTTTTATAAAATTTTGAATTCATTTTAAATTTATTTAAAACAAATTTTAAATATTATTTTAAATAAATTAACTTTAAAATTCCGTCAACCCTCAATACTAACTTTACAGTTTGGTAATGTAAGTAGACGATGCAGTTTAATTTTTAATTATTATTATTTGAGAACTTTTAATTTAAAAGTTTATTTTTAAAAGATTTTAATTTTGAATTTTATTTAACTTCAAATCTGTTTGATATAAAAATATCAAGGAATTATTTTTATTATTGAACATTTTTATTGTTATTGATTTCGAAGCCATTTTAGTTTTCATAACAAATTAACTTCGAATAATAATAATAATAAAAATAATAATAATAATAAAAATAATAATAATAATAAATAATAATAATAAAAATAATAAAAATAATAATAATAATAATAATAATAATAATAATAATAATAATAATAATATATAATAATAATAATAATAATAATAATAATAATAATAATAATAATAATATTATTAATAATAATGAAAAAGGAAATTGCTGTCTACAACGATTATAGACAACGGTCTAGACAATAGTAATACGTCATATTAGCATCACCGGATATTAATAACTACGTCATTTTTATTAGGTCATTGAACGTGAAGTAAATATATATTTAAACACTAACTTACATGACTGTGGTGTGTGAACAGTGTAACTGGGCGTAAAAGTTTATATTTACGTGCTGTACGCATGAACACACCATTATGGTTAATTTATGTATAGCGCGAGAACGAAATATATATAATTTCAGCGTAACAGATAAACTAGTAATATATTATATATATTATATTTTATATATATATATATATATTATATATATATATTATATATAATATTATATATATTATATATATATATATCTATATATATATTCTTGTTATATATATATATATATATAATTATATATATATATAATATAATAATTAATAATATATATATAATATATATAATATATATATATTATATATTTATATATTATATATATATTATATATATATATATATATTAATTATATAGAATATAGAACATAATGAAAAACATTGTGAACGTATTGTATGCATATACACATGTATGCAATATAATATATAAGGTACATAGATAATTTAATGGAAACTTCTTTTGTTTTAAAAATAATGGTCTTTTCATCTTTTTTATCAGTTGTTTTTTTTTTTGGAAACAAATATTATGCTTTATATATATATATATATATATAGTATATTATATATATATAGTATATATATATATATATATATATATATATATAATATTATATAATATATATATAAATATTTTTTAAATATATACAAATAAATATATATATATATATATAATACGTATATATATTTATATATATATATAATATATATATATAGTATATATATATATATTATATATATTTTATTTATAATATATTATATATAATATATATATATATATTAATATATATATATATATATAGTATATTATAATTCAGTGAAATATAAATAATTGTGTTAACTTACAGCAAGACTTTTAAAATACGAGTCTGGGCTTATTTAAGCTTACTTAAACTTAATCTTTAATTGGTTTAATTGACTTAATGAACTTGATTACTTGACTAATTACTTAAAGCTTAAATATCATATTTATGAATTTATGAACTATAGTTTATGATTAACATTTTTTGATATTTTACTTAACTTAACCTAACTTACTATTTTGAAAAATATTACTAAAAATTTTGAAATTGACATTTATATAATTGTGAACATTTTGACATTTATTAACAATCTAAAGAGTGCTAATAAACTTAACTTTCTTAATTTTATGAATTACGACAATAATTTATTTATGTAAATATAGAACTATAAAAATAAAGAAATAAAACTGAATAATTTTTCATAAACATTTTCTTCAAGAAGTAGTCATTGCAAGGAATACCTAGTAGCGTTAATAGGTATTGTAATCATTAATAGAGGCTGCAGTTTTAGCTAAATCGCTATAGAAACAGAAAAATACCCTAGGACATAAAGCACCCGAAAAAAATCTTCTTGACTTATAATAACGCCTCAAAAGCGGTATACATAGCTCTCGAAAAGTAAGGGGTTTTGAGAAAACAGTCGTAAGCAGAAGAGACCCAGTTTATAAAGCTAAATCCCAGCAGTCCAGTTTTGGCGCACGAATTTTTTAACGGGACCGATTTAGAGCTAGATATTAAAGCCTAAAGTCCAATCCGGAAGAAGAAAGTTTAAAGCACTTACAATAAACAGTGAAAATAAATACAAAAATTTCAAAATAAATATTGATTTCCTAAATTGGTGACGTCATATATAAGCCCAGACAAATCGTATATTCGGAGTAAACGAAAACTCCGAAAATTTTCATTAACACCAAGACGTCCAAAATTTCCAAGAAGGAATCACCAAAGGAACAAGGTCAAATCGCCATCTAAATGGTAAAGAGGTCAGTGTAAATTTCTCAGTTGTATCTATTTTCATATCCCCGACTTGCTGTGGATCCAAAAGAGATCACAAGTCAAAAAGTGCCAAAATAAATACTTTGTATGCGTATATATATATATAGAAATATATATATATATATAAATATATAGTCGTATTTATATTTGCTTGCACATAAAATTTGCACAAGTACGTAAAGAAAAATATAGAGGCAGTGTATTCAATAAAATCCCTTAAAAGTCACTTATAAAAACTTTACGCGATTAGAGTAAAACATTACACTTGTTTTTAACACAATCTATCTGTTAAAGCAAAATTTTTTTTTTAAAATCTTTTCTCTCTAAAAATAGTTAAATAGAAGAACACTATTAACAATAAATCATCTCAATTGCTTACAAAAACATTCTTATAAAAATTCTTGCTATAAACAATAAGAAAGAAAGCAAAACTTTATTAAAGCCACTTTGCATCTATAATTAGTAACGTAATCTATCACAGACCGGAAGTCTGAAGTCTGTTTGTTTGTGAAGAAATATTGAAGCGTCTAAAGAACAATTTCTAGACATATTGTATATATATATATATATATATATATATATATTATATATAAATATATATATATATTATATATTAATATATATAGTATATATATATATATATATATATATATATATATTGTATATATTATATATATTGTGTTGTGTTGTGTGTGTGTGCGTGATAGAGTAAATACACACGAATTAAAATAAGTGTGTGTGTGTACTATTTGGGTACACACGAGAAGTTTAATTTTTTTTTAATATTCCTGATAAATAGGAAAATAGTAATTTTTTTGTATGAGTGAGAATGCTTACTCTCTAATAGCAACCGTTTACATTCCTTCGTTTGCTTATAGCCTGTTAAATATTTATTTGCATTTTAAAAGAAAGAAATCATAGAAGTCATATTTTCTCGAACCCCCTATATCAAATTTAAAAATCCCTGATTTTCTTAACATATAAAAAGGTAAATAGTAGGTAGATAGAGATTTGAGTATATAAATATATAATAATATATATATATATATATATACTCCACAGTTTTCCCTTCTAACATAACTATAATATATATATATAATATATATATAATATATTATATATATATATATATATATATATATATATATATATATATTATTATACTATAATATATATATATCTATAAATATATATATATATATAGGTGGTAAAATTTTTTGGGTTGTGTGAAAAATTTTTTTTTTTATTTTATACTTTTTTAATATATATATAGTATATATAATATATATATATATATATATATAGTAATATTATATATATATATATATATATAAATTATATATATTATATACTATATATATATATATATATTATATATATATATATATATAATATATATTATTATATATATTATATATATATAATATATATATATTATATTATATTATATTATATATAATTATATTTACATGGTGGTTAATCTGTTGTTGTAATTTTTTATTTATTATAAATTATAGATTATATATATATATAAAATATTATATATATATATACTATATATATATATATATATATAATATATATATATATATATTATATATATATATATAATATATATTATATATATATTATATCTATATTATAATTATAATATATATATATATATATAGTATATATATATATATATATATATATCTCATTTTTGGTGTAGTCAGTAGGACTAAAGGTATTAAAATTTTAATATAATTTAAGTAGTAGGGAGCCAATACGAGAAGGCTCGGTAGTAAATGTCCCAAGGGTCAGATCGACCTACCACTCCTGAAAGATCACCACTTAGTCCCCCGGAGACCCCGGTATCAGTAGCTACACAGCAACACACACATACACCACCACACACACCTACATTAGTGTCAGAAAATCCTTTAAACATGACGGGAGAAGACGAACGTAACGAGAGAGAAAATATGACGGCTGTAAATGTGAACCGACTTTTTATGTCCAAGATTAAAATACCTATATTGGATGGGCCCCCACAGATTGGTGCCGCATCCACTGGTCCCCATGTGAACTCGTGGTTGAAAATACTCGAGCACAATTTTGCCCAAGAAGGGATATCCAGGGCCAAGAAAAAATAAACTTCGCACTTGTACATATAAGCGCAGATGCAAACTCTTCAGCAAGAATAGCGCTAGAAGCAACCCCAGAGCTCTCTGAAGCAACTTCTTACGATGAATTTAAGAAGATACTACTTGAAAATTTAGCTCCTATGACGTCGTTTCGCGTGTGGGAGGTCTTTGAAGAATTTTCAACGATGAAATTGGGTAAAAGTTCGACCCTATCGACCTTTTGTCACAAGCTAAGAAGACTGGTGACAGAGTTCTCTGAAGAACTCGAATTGAGATATGGTATAGTAGTGAGTAAAGAGATGAGAAGAGTATTATTATGGGGTAACACTTATATGAAGTTCACAGATGCAAAGACTAAAGAGAAAGTGGCAAAGATCTTTACAAAAGAAAATACAGCTTCTGAATTGATAAGTAAACTTAGTGCAAAGAAGGTAGAAAATAGACGAAGAGCTGATGATAAAATAAGCGCGATAGGAGATAATTTTGAAAGAGGGATAAAGAGAAATGAAAATAGATTTGACAACAGAGGTAATAGACCACAAAGTTCAGCAGACAGGTACAGAAAACCTGGCAACAATTGGCCAAAAGATTATGACCGCAAATACAGAAGAGGTAGTTACGATCCTCATTACAGTAAGGATCACAGGTATCCCAGGATGAATAATAATAATCCCGGTTCCTATAAATATAAGAACAATAGAGCTAGAAGTAGTAGTAGGCAAAGGCAACGATTTAGAAGTACAAGTCCTATGCCGAGACGACCTCAGACATGGTCGAATAATGAAGTAGGAGATGATTCAACGCCCACGAGAGGGGTACGTTGGAATAAATTCAATAGGTCAAGGAGGGGCAGCAGTTCCCCCAGTCCAAGATTCACTCCTGAAAAAGGAGCAAACCTAAAAGCAAATCGCAATGAGTATAAGGTAAATAAAGTGTCAGATGCAGTAGCTTCTGGAGCTGGAACTCCTCCTGTGCAGAATAACAGACGGACACATCGTTCACTTTCCAAGGAAGAGCTACTAAGAGACTCATATGAAGAACCGTCCAGTTCAGCAGAAGACTCGGACGAAGCAGAGTATATTAGGAATAATATACACAAGAACTGTAAAATATTGGAAAAGAGTGAGCCACCCAACAAGGGAAAAGGCGATCAGAAAATGGTAAGAAAGTTATATCATCGTACCAATAAGTGAAAGAGGTATAGAAAACAAAAAAAAAAAAAAAAGAGAACGACAGTGAAATGGTGGAGCTTACTAAAAAAGAGCAGTGTGCTAAGGTACAGAACAAAGCTTTTTTAGAAAAGACAAGGCGTCGCGTATGCGCGCCCCAAGAGTAGGTAATCTATTCAAGGAAGCACCACGCGGCAGAGTAGCTTCAAATATGGATGATAAGACACCATTGCCGCACAAAGTGTGTAATATTGGGCACGCGGAGCATAACAATTTCGCACCGCACCGCACCAGAGTCGCCGCATATTATTTAAATTGTAGTATTTTAAGCAATAATAATAAGTTTTATCATAACGAACGAGCTTTTATCGACAGTGGGTCGTCCCTTAACATTCTTAAATACACACACTTTAACGATTTAGAAGGTAGTTTTGATTTAATTTCCAAAGACATTAAACTTAATTTGGAAAGTATTACCCAGGGTGTAATACAGGTGTACGGAATCACCACACTTACATTAGAAATAGCTAATAGAACTTGTCAGTTTAAATTTGTTATAGTAGGAGATAACTGTGATTTCGAAGGTAATCTCATTTTAGGCTGTGATATACTGTCACAGACACCACTTATATTCGATTTTAAAGATAGGAAGTGCTATTTCAAAGAGGAAAGTAGCACAGGTTTAAAAATAGATATAAATAATCCGATACCTTTAATGGTAGATAAAAAGGTAAAATTATCCGCGAAAATGGTGGACAAGGAATGTTCCAACCAACGATCGAATATAATCTGCGAAAATAAGACATCAGGAACAACGGGGAATCGCTGGCAGCAACGGAGGAAGAAGGTAAGACGTCGTGGACCGAACAAGAGATCGGGCCGATGCCATAGTACTTATAACTATGCCCGTGCAGACCTATGGCGACGACAACCGAATCCTGTATGGCAGAGAGGCAGAAGATTTAATCGATATAATAATAGAAAGAACTGGCAAAGAAATAACAGAAATAAGCGCATAAATTATAGAAATAGGCGCAGAAATAGAGGCTGGTACCATAATAACAATAGGTACTCAAGAAACAGCCAAGATGATGCTGAAGACTGGTACGAAGATACCAGTAGAGGGATGTATAAAAGACCGCCTCGAACTCAAATGGATGATGTTTTTGAAGGTGACTTGTATTGTTATAAAGTCTCGAGAACTCCGGAGCTATATGCAATCCGTGAGGAAGATTCAGAAGAAGAATCAGACACCCTTGAAAAAGACTCTGAAAGCGATGTCCAGAGTGATGAAAATCTCACTCATATGGAGCACGCGCTCGAAACGGCAGATATGATGCAGCGCACTGGCAAATATACAGATGAAGACTCATACACATCCCATGATGAGAATGAGCGCGACGTTCATCCATCTGATTCCGATTTAGAAAGTAATCATGATGAGAATGAGCATAATGGTCAATCATCTGATTCCGATTTAGAAAATAATTATAGTGAGAATGAGCACAGCGCTCACAAGTTACGATTTATAAGGAAAGTTTACTCCTTATCACTGATCAAACAAGTACTATTTTCGATCATGGTGAAAGAGAACATTATGAAATAATTCTGAATAAGTGACTCAGCACGGTTATGATCAGAACTCTGACCGTTGCAATAGCATTAAAAGAAAATTTGCCAGAAACCCCAACCGTAGTTGGAAGAGAAAGTATGATTCCTCCAATCATAGAAAATATTCTGAAAATAAAATTTTGGTTGATGGTGACGACACAGTACGGTACCGCACCGCACCGTCCAATGCTCAACAACATACTCCGAACTCTCATAGATATTCCAAATGGTGGATGGATACTAGGGATCGCGACCCAAGGTATCCAAGATATGCCAAGACGAATGGAAGGAGAACCAGGAATGGTAAAAGGGCTAGAAGATGGAAGGGTGACGCAACCCGCACTGAAAACTCAGCCATTCAACACACTCAAGATGTGGAGTGCTTGCAACCATCACATATGTACGCAAACACTCTGCACCCGCTAAAAGGTCAGTATAGCGGTTCAAGGCCTAAAACTAAAACCACACAACCCGTGTGTACGCCAATGGTACGTAAGGCGTCTAATACCACAACATCACACATAGGTGAACTCGAGTGGAATCAAGCTAGTACTGATGCAGATGCGAACTTGGAATTGATCAGCCAACAAGCATCAAACTCAACTACAGGTTTGAACTACAAGAACAATCACCACAAGACACATCATAAATTTAAAGATAAAAGATGTGCAGTTGAACATACTTTGTGGAATGACAGTAAGGAAGAGAGGGATACATGGGTCCCAGAGTCCGTCAATGATCGTCAGTCATTGCACTCGATTGGGAAGAGCTTAAAGACCTCAACAGAAGTAACTGTAGCCCAAAATTCTCGATTCCAAACTGACATGAAACAACATATGTCTCAAGCAGATAAAGAGAGAATAAAAGAAAAGTTGTTGGTAATAAATAATAATGGTAAAAACTTAGATAAATACACACCTGAAATAAATGGAGAACCTTATCTATACGAAGATACAGATACAATGTGTATAGTTAAACTTAATAATAATAAAAGAATCATAAATAATTATAAATATATCTTAGAAGCTAAAATTGAAGATGAAAAAGCGCAACAATTACCTGACAACAGTATGGTAATTACAGTTCCAACTGATGCCTTTAGAGGTAGCGCAGCCATCTTTATACGGAGTACTTTATCAAATGTGAAGGAAGGTAATATAATTATAGAGCTGATTAACTTAGGGAGCCGCCCTATTGAAATAATAAAGGGTGAAGCCATAACAACAGCCTATCCAGTCTTGAGAAGAAATCATACAGAAATAGAAAGAGTCAATGCAACACGCAATACCATGATGAAGCAGATACACGCACAGACTATGCAAGAGTCCAGAAAGGATTATAAAAAGTGGAAGATACCCACTATAACCGAAGGGTTATCAGAAAGAGAATTGTATATGACATATAAAGAGATACTGACGAAAGATGAAGAAAAGTATCGAGTGTTACAACGACCTGAGGAACTTGAAAATATTATTGATTTTCTCATGAAAAACAGAGACGTTGTGGGACTGGCAGATGACCCCATAGGGCAGTTCCCCAACTATCAATTTAAACTAGAACTAGATGAGAAATGCCCAAAGGTCCTGTTCACTCCACAGTATCAGCAACCAAGATCTTTCGTGAACGATATTAATACCTGGACAGAGGACCAGTTGAGGAAGAACCTGATTGAACCATCAGTGTCCCCTCACAGTAGTCCATTGCTAGTGATTCCCAAGAAGTCTGGAGGCCGCCCCAGGATTTGTGTCGATTATAGGAAGATAAATAAGTGGTCTGTAGGAGACTCATTTCCTATTCCTCTAATTCAAGATACGGTGAACTCACTAGGACGAGCTAGTATATTCAGCTGTGTCGACGTTCTCGATGGCTTTTATCAGATTTCATTGAGCGAAGAGAGTAGACCCCTGCTAGCATTTAGAACCCAGAGAGGAGCTTGGCAGCCCCGAGTTCTGCCAATGGGCCTGAAACAATCGCCCGCTGTGTTCAGCAGAGTAATGAGTCTTGTGTTAAGTGGATTGCTAGGCATAGATTGTCTATCTCATACATATGACGATATAATGAAGTATACTTCAGAAGATGTACTTCTAATTAAATAGCCTATCAAGAGTTTTTGAGCACTGAGGAAATGTAACTTCAAGTTAATATTGGAGAAATGCAATTTTTCAAAGAAAGAAATTAGTCTTTTAGGATACTTGATTTTGGTTCACGGGGTTATCAGGTAGAACGCTGAGAAGCTGATTAACTTTAATCGAAAATAAGAACATATGCTAGTGTGCAGCGGTCGCTGATTTTAGGGTTCTTTGGGTTTTTCAGAACTCTTATGCGGTTTTTTCAAGTACCGCGAACCACTACCAAACTACTAAGAAAAACAGAATTACGTTTGGGGAGAATAGAACAAGAAAAATTCAATTGAGTAATAAAAGATCTTACTGTTAGCAGACAATCGTACAATATCGCAGATATATATAATAAAGAATTTATAAGTAGTAACCCGGACGCATCATCAGATTACGGTCAGTTATTAACTGGCAGAAATAAAAGGGAGAAGAATTCTTTAGCGCTTTTGTGCAAGCAGAACATTGACAAAGCGGGAAAAGAATAACGCCCTAACGGAATGGAAATGTTATGATAGGGGAATTATTCGTTGGCGCTTAAGGAAAGTTTAAAACCTTATATATGATATAAGATAAAAGTAAAACGATTATTCAGATCAGCAGTAAGCATATATTCACTAGAAGATTTATCCAACGGCTAGATTAGCTAGATGGTCTTTAACAGTATCAGATTTCAATCCAACTTACATAAAAGGTACGAAGAACTCAGTTGCAGATTTCTTATCCAGATACATCCCGGTGGGGAATTAAACAAAAGGGGGTTTTTTGAAAAATAAAAACCCCGATTTTTTTTTTTGAAAGAAAATCTAAGAGCCAGTAACAAACGTGACAAGAAACTCATTGATAGAGCACCATCTATTAAAATTAAAGAAATTAAGAAGCTCCAATATTAAAGATAAAGATACAGATAAAGGTAAGTTTGATAATTAATATATTAAAAATTATGGTACAGATGAAATATTAACATTAGATACTGCAACTATTTCAAGAGAACAAAAGAGCAGTCGAAATGAAGGTGGAATATGAAGAATTAAAAGGGTAAGAAGATAAAAGGTTTGAAATTCTTTTTTAAAGATATGATATATATAAAATAAAGAACTATAGATATGGTTCCCTCTAATGATCTTATGATAGATATAGCATTAGATATGACTCTCATCAATTTAAAAGGTCATAGGGGTCAGAAAGACTCTAGAAAAACTAAGAAGGAGATATCATTTTCAAAAATATTAGAAAGTAGTTGAATATGATTTTTGTAAAGCTGTCATAGCGTGTAGAAGCGAGAAGGTTCTAAAGCCTAAAAAGGAACAAATAAAAACATATTCCTTTAGCGGAACAACATATCCCAAAGATGTCTTGGATATATGGGTCCATTACAACTAATCCGAAAGTTATAAATATATACTGTCTTTAAAAGATCATTAACAAGATATGTAGAATTAGCAGAGTCTAGCATTAGATGAGAGAGATAAGTGATAAAAATTGTTAGATTTTTTTATTGAAGAGATATAGTATATGCAACACAGTACCAAAGGATACACAAGTAATGCTTCTGACAATCGCTTAGAATTTTGTAGGAAAACTCAATGAAGGTACTAATGTAATGTAAGTTCAAGATTTAAAAGGTAGAATAAGTAGCTACCACGCAATTCACAATGGTCTGGTGAAACCAAAACGCAAAATATAGCAAACTTTCTGAGATGCTACGTAAAAGATAATCAGCGCGATTGGGAATATTTTACGCTTTGCCCAAGCGTATAAATATCATACAGACGGTAGCATAAAACAGTTTCCACATTTCTGCTCTATGGTTTACACTAAGAGGAGCCGTCAGATTTTACCCTCTGAAGCCTTTAATAAAACCTAAGATCCTAAACTATAAGGGACCGAAAAGATAGAAAACTTTATATTGAAAGAATTAAGGAATAAGAAGGCAAGCCAGAGTAACATTAGAAAAGGAAGTTAAAAAGTATTCAACTCAGAGCAGCAAAAAGCAAAAGATAGCCATAAAGATAGGAGATTTGGTGTACACTCAAAGAATCAAACCACCACACCTATCACCTAAACTGTTCCGAAAGTGGAGAGGTCCTTTCAGAATTGAAGGCTACGGGAATGAATTTGAAAATAGTAATACATATTTACTAAGAGATCCTACGACAGGCAAGATATATAGAGTAAATGTTGATAACTTTAAAGTAGCTAGAACGCGAGGAAAAGATGAGAAATTTAATGAAGAAACCGATATAAATATATCCTCAGACACAAGACAGAAAATTAACGTTAACTTAAGAAAAGGAAAACGAAATAAAAAGAATAATTATGGAAAACAAGATAAGGAACATGATAAAATGATCCTTGGGTTAACTTTCCTTATTACACCTAAAACAAACAGAAACATAACGGAAGAATCGCATTCGATATGGAGAGGTGTAAACGTGAAGCTGTATAACGAAAATATGGATACCAGTTAGTGAGAACTAACAAGAAAGTGGATAAACACGCTACATTGGACAAGAATGACAATCTTCGGAGAACGAAGAAAGATCCAATGATGTGGAAAGCTGAGCATTTACAGTATCACAAAGTAGATTGACCTATTGAAGAACTAGAGGTAAAGAAGAGAATTTCTCATTAGTCCGAAACACCGTACAGCGATGAATAGAAGAATCACCTGTTCGGACGAGACAGTCAACATCTCGAACCGAAAGAATGGATCATACGCACCTGAATTGCCAGAAAAATTCACCAACCCAATTCCACCAGATCTACCTCCAAGAGAACCGCCAGATATACCTACGAAGAAGGTCAGATTCAAGAATATAAGAAGAGTCACATTTAGTGATAAAGACAGTAAAAGCTAGTTCATTACTATCTCTATTGCTAAAAGTGAAACAGTAAAGAAACTTTAAAAGAAAGATGTCGAATTTTTATTTTTGCATGTACATATTGATTAATATATGTGTAATAATGAATTTTTACAATAAAAATATTATTTTATTGATTTTCTTTTTATATACTTGTAACCTTTAATTTTAAGTTTCCCATATACCCGTAACAGGAAACTATTAAGGTACTTAATTGAGTACAAATGTACCTGAACTTTATAAATTTATTCATTATATTTAATTTTAAGTATGTTTCAATAACTAATCCAGGTCTAACCAGTAGTTTAAGAATTTATATTTTTGTGTTTGTGATTTTAATCATTTTTAGCATAGATGGAAGTTGATAACTTTACTACGCCAAGAAGATTGTCGGATCTTGCAGCTATCAAAGTTGGAGTACTGACGATCGTCACTAACAGTTCTAAGACGATACTAAGAAGAAACTTGGAAAGAGAAGGCGTAAGAAGGCATCGGAGAAACCTATAGAAAAGAATTTGATTTACGATGCATGAATTTAACTATTAGAAAAAAGTGATATCTAATCAGTCAGTTCTTATTACGCATTCTACAATATTGCAAGTAACTTTCCATTTTGGATAAAGATATCTGTAACGAAACTAATGACTGGGTTAACAACGATCATACGTATTCCAATGAGTAGGGCTACATTGCTGATTGTTTTGATTATAATTGTAATTGATCACCTAGCGAATGATTAAGATACGAGAAGTATGTCACCAGAATTAAGAACATTTAAAAAAAATAACCAATGAAGATTCTCAGAGAATAAAGTATATTCGATGATGTGTGTAAGAGAATATAACGAACATAATAGAGAAATTTACTAGAGATTGTTTGTTCAAGTGTAACGAGAACAAACTTAGCAAGATAGTTCGATAGTTCAAGAACTGAAGGAACTTGAAGAATGGGAAGAGTTAGAGCTTATTGCACAAGCCATAATAAAAAAGAACAGAAATATAATTAGATCCATTAAACCAATATATACTAACACTAAGACCATATATGAAATCTCAAACATACTAACTAAAGCTAATAGACAAAGAAATGTATTATATTCATTAAGAAATGGTGATGAAATGACAGGGCATTTATCAATCTTGCTCGAATACCCATTTCAAAGCTTATTTTGCACAGAATGTGCACATATAGTAAGAAAACTAGTATATCTAGGAGGTTTTAGTGATATTTTAGAGGTAATTTTAGAGAAAATAACTTTAGAAGAAAGTTATCCTGTTAATTATAGAGAACTTTTAACAATATTTTGGGTAACATAGATTCAGTAACACAACGAAGTATGGGAAAAAGAATATCCAGAATTTTAATATACATTATTAAGCTTAGAAGCGTCAATCTAAAGAGGTATAGACTACGAATGCTGCAAGATATTGTAGAAGGAAGTTGAATTCATCCACAACAGAGAATTATTGGTGACAATGTGTGTACAAGCATGGACCATCGACGTGTTTGATATACCAATGAAGTTAACACACTACATGAGCGAAACAGATGTATTGAAACTGAAAAACGAACTGTTACCTTCATCATATGCTAACACCAGAGATCTAATTGGAATATGGCTAAGACATTACAAGAGAAACAACATTAAGAAGCTATTCAAATTCTTAGGCGAACAACTAATAGGAACAACGATTTCCTATATCTACAGATCGCACTATTTTTTGAATACATTACCAGTTTGCGATGGCATCTAGCATGCAAGGAAGAGAATATAACCAAGCGATCCACTGAATGTCACAAACACTGGAGTTTCTCAATAAGAAGGAAGACTTTAACCAATCGATAGAATGGTTAGAAGACAACAATATCAATTTATTTTAATTTTTTGACATTTTTTAATTTTTTAATTTTTTTGAAATTTTTGAATATTTAACCAAAGAATTATTATATTTTAATTTTTGATTGATATTTTAATATTTAACTAATACTTTATATTAATAATATAAAGAGTATTTACTTAATACTACTCTTCTTTTATCAAAAATATATATATCTTATCCCAAAATATAATTTTTGTTTTGAAAACTTACATTTATTTAGTTTCAAATCCCAAAGATTTTTTTTTGAAAATTTAAATTTTAATTTTCATTTTTCTATTTCAACTTGTTACATATATATAATTCTATATAACTCTTTTAACAGTAAATACATAGTACTTACACTATAACATTTACCAATCCAGTAATATAGTAATTAACACTACATTTGTTCAAACACTTTGAAAAAATTTTTTTTACAAATTTTCCAAATTTTTTTTGAACATTACCAATTTAACTCAAATTTCCAATCATTTACAAAACATTACATTCTAAAAATCTATAAACAGTTAACATACTTTTAGTTTTTTTGAATTGCCATACTGCCGAATATATTTATTCTTTACAGTTACTGGCAATTGTTGGGATAATACTGAGAGATACAATTGGAAATGAGACGAAAAGGAAGACCATGCAAACGATTATCAAACGAAGAATTCGTGATGTTTCCATTCTCAGTTACAATCCAAATACTGAGCGAACGACCAATTGCTAGAATTGTTCAATTTATACCAGCATCGAAGGTTTAATGATTTTATGTATTAACTAAAATATTATTTAATTATTCACAACATTAATGCTAAATTAATTAATGCTAATTTAACTTTTTGAAAATTAATGTTTTGATTGTTTGTTAAATCAGTTTACTTAACTTTTTAAATTTTAACTTTTAAAATTTTTAAAGGGGGGGCATTCTGAAAAGTCCGATTGCTTAATTGTATAAAAAAAACCCAAGTAAATAACAGGATGTAGAAATCCCATAAAGTAAATTAAAATTAATTAATTAATGATAGTTAGAACTATTTGGAAAAACACATATTGTGAAATAACATTTTACTTCAATAATATTCTCACGATATTAATAATTTTCTCACGGTTTTCCCTAAGGGTTTTTCCCAAATTTCGCAATAGTAATTTTCATATTATATTTTCTTTTGCATAAAAGTTGGAATTTCGTAATAAATCGCCGGATACCCATCCTATTGCTAAAACAAAAAAATAAAATGTTTACCGAAATCGTAAACAACCAGTGGGTATAAAAGCCATAGATCATGGGCTAGAGCTCATTATTCCGACCGTATCAACTAGTATACAAAAGTAAAAACGACAGTATAATTTTATAAGTGAAACCAAATCGAAATAACGTAAAAAACTCTAAGTCCATTTTAACTTAGAAAATTTTCCATTAAACTTTCACTCAGTAAAATTATCCAAGATTTTAATTTCAACTTAGAAAAATTTCGAACAAACGCGATTTTAGAATTAAAAATTTTTATAAAATTTTGAATTCATTTTAAATTTATTTAAAACAAATTTTAAATATTATTTTAAATAAATAAAATTAAATTCCGTCAACCCTCAATACTAACTTTACAGTTTGGTAATGTAAGTAGACGATGCAGTTTAATTTTTAATTATTATTATTTAAGAACTTTTAATTTAAAAGTTTATTTTTAAAAGATTTTAATTTTGAATTTTATTCAAATCTGTTTGATACAAAAATATCAAGGAATTATTTTTATTATTGAACATTTTTATTGTTATTGATTTCGAAGCCATTTTAGTTTTCATAACAAATTAATTAGATATAATAATATAAAAATAATAATAATATAAAAATATATAATATAATAACAATAATATAATCAAAATAATAAAATAATAATCTATTATAATATAATAATATAATATAATTATATTGAGATAATAATAAAAAAAATAATAATAATAATAATATTATAATAATAATAATAATAATAATAATAATAATAATATTATTAATATAATGAAAAAGGAATTGCTGTCTAAACGTTATAAGACAATCGGTCTTAGACAATAGTATAGTCTATTACATCAAAACCTGGATATTAATAACTACGTATTTTTATTAGGTCATTGAACGTGGTTAAATATATTAACATAACTTACTGACTGTGTGTGTGAAACCAGGTATGGCTGTTAAAAAGTTTATTTAAGTGTGTACGCATGAACACACACTTATGTACATTTTATGTATAGCGCGAGACGAAATATAATATATATATTTTAGCATACACTAAACTAATATATATATATTAATATATATATAATATATATATATATATATACTTATATATATATATATATTAATATAATAATAATATATATATATATATATATATTATAATAATCTTTTATATATATATATATATTATATTATATATATATATATATTATATCTATATATATATATATAATATATATATATATATATATTATATATATAATATATATATTATATATATATATAAATATAGAACATACCTGAAAAATTTGTGAACGTATTGTATGCATATACACATGTATGCATATAATATGATATAATATAATGGATGATATATATGTATGTTTGGTAACAAATATATATATATAATATATATAATATATATTATAGATATAAAATAATATTATTATATATATAATATATATATATTATTATATTATATATATATATAGTATATATATTATATTATAATAATATATATATATAATAATAATAATATTATAATATATATATTATATATATATATATATATATATTCAGTGGAAATATAAATAATTGTGTTAAACTTACAGCAGACTTTAAATAACGATTCTGTGGCTTATTTTAGCTTAATTAATACTAATCTTAATTGGTTGTTAATTTGACTTAATGACTTAATTACTTGACTAATTTACTTAAAGCTTAATATATATTTAATGAATTTAATGAAATATAGTTTATGATTAAACATTTTTGATATTTTACTTAACTTAACTTAAACTTACTATATTTGGAAAATATTACTAAAAATTTTGAAATTGACATTTATATAATTGTTGAAATTTTGACATTTATTATGATTTGACGTTGCTAATAACTTAACTTTTTATTTATGATTAAGACACAACGCTTTGATTGATCGATAAGTTTAGAATCCATTATACAATACAGTGATACATTTTTCCTAACACATTTCTTCAGAAGTAGTTCATGTTCAAGGAATACCTAGTAGCGTTTACTAGTATTGAATATACATTAATAGATGGCTTGCAGTTTTAAGCTAATCGTTATAGATAACAGAAAAACACCCTAAAGGACATAGCACCGAAATTTGCTTCTTGACTTATAATAAACGCATCCCCAAGGGGTATACATACGCTCTCGAAAAGTAAGGGGTTTTGAGAAGGCACCAGTCGTAAGCAGAAGAGACCCAGTTTATAAAGCTAATCCAGCAGTCATATATATATCTATTTATTATATATATATATATATATATATATACTTTATATTATTATATATAATAATATATATTATATATACTATATATATATATAATATAATATATAATTAAAGTAGCGACTCGTGAACCGAAAACATGGAGGCACTTCAATATATATATTATTATATATATATATATATATTATATCTAATCTATATATATAATATAATTATTATATATATATATATATATATATATATATATATATATATATATAATATATATATAATAAATCATATATATAATATATTATATATATATATAATATATATATAAATACTGTGGGAAAACCAACCATGCTGAAAGAATGGAATTATAATAACTTTAAGGTTTGAAAATTTATTTATTTATGAGTATTAAGCTGCGATTTATGGGAGTGCTGTTTATGCTCGTTCTCTTGATTTTGTAAATTGTAAGTGATTTTACCATTTCTTATTTGCAGTACTAGAAATTTTACTGAAGTGAAAATACTTTTATTTATTTATTTTATTGCTTCTTCTCTGAATTAATGAACTAGATGTTGAATATTACTGGGTTGGCAGTACTGAAATTTTATTGAAGTGAAATAACTTTATTTATTATTTATTAAATTGCATTCTCCTCTGAATTAATGAACTAGTCTGATATTAAAGTGCTTTTTCTTTTTTACTGCTCTTGACAATTGAACCTTTGCAACGAGGAAGTCCTTTAAGAAGAACTTTGCCCTCCAAGTCAAGGTGTCCCTGCATTTTGTAAGCGAAGGTGTTTTTATGATTTCCTGTTTGTATAAAGGTTGTAACATTTTTTTAAAGATTTAAATTTTTTTTTTAAGGTAAAGCATGAATAAGAATATGGATATGAAGCTATAATATGTTTCGAGTATTAATTATATTTTTTGTCTCTTCTCCTTTGAACATTGAGTGCGAGTTACACAGAAAAGGTTATTAAAAGATTTGTGACTGATTGCCGATATTAGTTGAATCCGGCAACAATACCACCATATCACCATGTTTTCAAAAATTTTTTCTTTTTTTTTCAAAATATATTTATTTTTTCATATTTTGCACTATACATTTACAACAAACATTTACCTATGGTTATATCTTAATAATTCTCCTCACTTCAAGATATATTAAAGTCTATGAAGCAACAGATGCATTTAAATATTAACTCATTTTTCGGCAATGGTAGGATTTCACCGTGGTGAAGTTAAGCATAAAATTTTTAGCTCTTGCCTTAAGATTAAAGTATATATTTTTACAAAAATATTAGTAAATTTTAGTATTCTCTCTCTCTCTATCTTTATCTCTCTCTCTTCTCTCTCTTTCTCTCTCTTTCTCCCTCTCTCTTCTCTCATTCTATTTATTTCTTCTTCTCTCTCTTCTCTCTATATTATTTATATAATATATATATATATATATATATTCATATATATTTATATTTATTATTATAATTAGTATATATATATTATATATTATATATATATAATAATTAATATTAATAAGTTTTTTTTATTTATTTTTAAAAAAATTTAGTTTCTTTATTTGTTCACATATTTATTGCAAAGGGGCAGCCAAATTTGATAGGAGTAATTTATGAAGTGTTGGGAGGAGGTTTTGTTGGAAAATCTCAAAATTAGGCAAATACAGAAAAGGTTTCTTTTACGGTTGCCATGGGACACTGTGTTTTGAAGCATTAAATTTGCATTTATTGGAGTGACAAAAAATCGAATTCCTCAGTCCAAATAATGCTTCACTGAAAATATGTTTCGGCAGAACTAAATGATGTTATGTAAAATTAGCGTACATTGTATAACATTTTAAACACTATTTTAATAGTAATAAATAGTCAGGTAATTTGATTATTTTTATTACATTAGTTTGCTTTTAAAATTTTTTAATTATTTTTTTTTTTTTGGGGAGTCCGGCCTCCTTGTGCTTCCCCCCAGTAAAAACCGCGCTGAATATTATATAATATTTTATAATTATCTATCATATATATTTATATATTATATATATATATTATTTTATATATTTATATTTATTATATATATATATATATATATATATTTATGGTTATATATATTATAATGATATTTATTAATATTTTATTATATATATATATATAATATTATATATATATATATTATAATATATATAATATATATATTATTATATATGAATTATATTATATTATATAATATTATAATATATATATTTTATATTATAATAGTATATATAATATATAATATATATATATATATATGGTTATATTATTGTAATATAATATATATATTATATATATATATTTATATTTTATTATATTTATATATATATATATATATAATATATATAAGTATATATTATTATATATATAATATTATATATTTAAATTTATTCTCTTTATTATACCGACGAGAATATACACTTATGCATAAACTACAGGAAAAATTGTATAAAGGAATGTTGCAGAAAAGTCCTTTTGTGTATTTAAATCCACTTTGATAGGTATTATAATATAATATTATTATATATATATATATCATTGATTGAGAATGTATGATTTTTCACATCTTGAAATATGGTGTGGAAATTGTGCAAGTGTTGTTGGTAAAAGAACTTTCCTAAGACCTGGAACATCCAAAACGGCAGTTCCATCTACAGCTCGTGTCCATACAACAGAAAAAGCGGGACGACCTTTCACAGAACAATGGAGAGCAGAGCCTGTAGAGTTACCAAAGTCGATATGATTTTCAGGTTCTAGAAAATTTGAAAATGTTGATTGTATATACCAGAGTTGATCTACTCGCTGAACATGTTGGGCCTAGCATTGTCATGCGGTTTGGTATGTTCCTGTAAAACGTAGCATTATCTAACCACTACTCCGATTTCATCTCCCAATTTCTAAATATTGTAACATGCGCCCTACCCGCAAGCCACCCTTAGCATCCGGCTTGGGCATTGCCGACTCTGTCCCATGACTTGCTGATCTTGTGGAGCGCTTAGCTCCTACCAGTGTAGATTATCAACAACAAAGACAAGGCCGCCGCGGCAGTTGGCATGATTGGACAACCCTGCGGATACACACTTTGAAACCCGCTCCAACATATGTCCCTCGAATAACGCCGCACCAATATATATATATATATATATTATTATATTATAT
>JABUQX010018309.1:0-12500 GCA_015478945.1 Trachelipus rathkii
AAGAAGATAAGAAATATTGCAGGAGAGAAGTTGATAGATTTCTGTTTAAGGAAGGGAATGAAGATCATGAATGGTTTTTTCCAACAGAGGACCTCCCATAGGTTCACAAGATATAGATGGAACAATATCACGAGAGAATTCGATCAGAGATCTATTATAGACCATATAATATCGTCTGTTAGTAGGTTAATAAGGAATGTTAAAGTGATACCTGGAGTAACAATGGATTCAGATCATGGATTGTTGGTGACGGACCTGGAGGTGAAGACAAAGTTGCAGAATAAAGAAAGAGAAATGTGATAAAGTGGAGTCATTGAAGGAGTGTGACAAGAAAGGGATATATTGAAAGTAATTAAGTCAGGAAATCTAGAACAAAGAAGGAGTCGGGAGATAGGGGAAGAAACAAGAAAGAGTAAAAAGGGCAGCAGAGAAGACCTTGGGTAAAAGGATGGATAGGGAGAACGAGGAAAAGACACAAGAGGCGGTGGACTGAAGAAGTGAAGAAGCAATAAATAGGAAAGCAGTATTGATGAGAAGGCGATTGAAAAATAACAGAACTAAACAGACAAGGGCCCAGTATATGGAGGGAAGAAATGAAACAGAGAGAGTAAAAGAAGAGTAAAAAAGAAGGCAGCAAAGAGAGAGGTTGAACAGGAATTTGGAAGATGTGAGGGCAAAAAAGAAGAGGATTTTTAGACTGACAAAAACGTATAGAGGATCAAGAAGAGGAAAGTGTGCAATACCCAATGATAAGCAATGGTGAATTTTTTTGAGATCACAGACCAACAGGAAGATAAACGGTAATACTTCAGAGAACTGTTTAAATGTGAATGAGCAGGTGCGGATGGGAGGAGAAGAGATAGTTGAACTGAGGGGAGGATGAAGAGGGGGAGGAAATCACTATGGAGCAGTGAGAGTGACACTGAGCCCAATGAAGATCTCGGAAGAATGGGATACCCATAGAATAACAAAAGAGGGAGGAGAGAAAATGAAAGAATACTGAAATTGTTCAAAAGGTGTTGGAATGAGAGCGACGTACAGAAGGGTGAGGAAAGTCAATTATAGATCCAATATATAAGGAAAAAAGAGATACAGGAGATTGTAAAAACTACAAGGACATTTTCTTGTTGGACCACTTGGCAAAAACCATATGAGAGAATACTAGAGAGAAGCTGAGAATGATAGTAGAGCACAGACTGGAGGAAGAGCAGCACGGATATAGAAAGAACAGAAGCACGACGGATCTCATGTTCACCTTGAGAATTACTTGAGAAAAAGTATGGGAATATAACAAACGAGCATATGTAGCTTTCTTAGATCAGAGAAAAGCTTTTGATTCAGCGCCTATAGTGAGAATGTGGAGAGTACTAGAGTGAGAATATGCAGTGGGTAAAAAGTTGGAAGGAGCCCTGAAGAGTTTATATAGGAATAGCAGCAGATGTAATATTAGTAAGAAAAGAATATGGTTTGAGGTGAGAACTAGAGTCAAACAGTGTAGCGTGTTGTTACGAATTTTGTTTGTAGCATATCTGGATATAGTGATAAAGAATATCAGAAAGAATATAGGAGATTTGGACGGTGATATTCTGGCAGCGCAAGAGACTTGGCAATGCTGGAGCGACGGAGGAAGATAGGCGTGAGAGAGGTGGTCAAGACATGTTTTGCGAATAGGCTTAGAGAGGCCGGTTTGACTATGAACACATAAAAGACTGTGATCATGGTGGTCAGCAGAGAAGAAGGAGGAAGAAAGCTGAGAGAGAAGGTGAAAGGAATGCAAATACTTGAGTGGAGTATTTGGAAGAGCATGAGGAAATGCACAGGAGATAACAAGTAGGATAGCTCAGTGTTGGGAAGCTGTGAGAGCAGGGTACCCCATACTGAAAGATAAACAAATGAGTATGGAGGTGAAAAAGGTCGGCGAGATGTTAACACCAATTCTACTAAATGGAGCAGAGATATGAAGTACGACCAAAAGAGAGGATAGTTAGAAATACAGTCGGCCAGAGATTAGGTTTTAAGATGATAGTTGGGAAAGACTAGAGGAGAACAGACAAAGAAACCTTTTAAAATAAACTGAATAGGTTGGAGTGAAGGCTATATTCAATAAGATGGATGCAGCCAGATTGAGATGGTGGGAACACCTGGAGAGGATGCGGGAGGAGAGAGTGGCTCATGAGGAGATGGAGTGGAGACAGGAGGCTGAGGACTCATGAAGAAGACATGCGAATGCTATCATGTGGAGAAGAGAAGAGTAGAGGTCCTGGGAGGATAGAAAGAAGATGAGAAAGAGCTTCTGGTCCAATTTGACAAGGGTCTTGATGCTTTCCTGGAGCCTGTTTGTAAGTTGTAAATAATATAGCCATATATATATATATACGTATATAGTATTACGCTATATATATATATCATGTATATTATCGTTTTTAATTGTATATAGTATTATATTATATTATATATTTATATGTGATATATATATATATTTATAATATATTAATTTGAACTCGATTGTTCAAGTTGACTTTTGCTGCCACCTACTCTTCTAAGCAGCTCGATTAAAAAAATTAATCGCCTTAATAATAATGCCCCTTCAGTATTGTCAGCCACTTCTGAATCATTTCAAAGGGTTTTCAAATAGGTTTCGGTAGTTTCTCATCTGGATAATATGCCATAAAACTAAACTAGCATATATTAGCTTCTGTGTCAAATCCAAGATTTAAAAGCTAAAGTGGCTATCAATTCGACTAACAGTGACATCAAAACTACTGGCAATGACGAAAGAGTCCAAGAAATGCCTGGTTGAATTCTATAAAGGCCCTCGCAACAAAGATACCCAAATAGCATGACTTATTATGCAGTTTCTGAAAGTAGTGTGCCGTTGACTTTTTTGATTATGAAATATCACTGGCACTAACCACGACCTACAAGCGAAGATTCGAATGGATATGGAGGTTCTCAAATTTTTTGCCGAATAAAAGTCTTTACTGGCATCTCTACGTCATTTTCCTGGTATTTTGCAGTTTTTTCATTTTAAATACAGCACCCGCACTACATCATCAGCGTCAGTTAGAAAGACTCTTCAGTTTGATCGGTTGATATTCATTCTCCCTAAAAGAGGTCAGATCCTGTCAGAATGAAATGCTTACCAGGTTCTGATAGTTTTTAAAGGAAAATTCAGTGTATGGGAGAAACATCGCAGATGAGAAACAAGATGAAGGAAACGGTGAAAATGAGTAGTTTGGTGTGAATGTGAAATGTGCCTGCTGGTGTGGAAAGGAATGAGAGAGGGAGAGAAGGAGTTGCAATTTGATGAATGACCTGTGGTACAAAGCAGCTATGGTAGACTTTGTGTGTGGAGTCCTAGAATTCAATATGGTTAAATTTAAGTTTGAAAAGGTCAAGGTTTTTGTGGTTTGTAACGTATGGTCCATCTGAGGGACATGTTAAAGAGAGTACGATTTTTTGGGATAGATACTGAATGATGTTCTGATGGGGTGAGTAGGAGCTTCCAGTTAGTGTTCGGGGACCTGAATGGTTGGATAGGTGGATCAAAAAAGGGATGGTATACAGACAGGTGGTTTTGGGGTGGTGAGAAAAAATGATAATATGGGTAGGAAGGTGATTGATTCTGTGAAGAGAGAGAGGTTGTGTGTACATGTAATAGTTTCTTTAAACACAAGAGTTATTTCATAAGTATACTAGAGTTGTGTAGGTAGAGATGTATTATCGAAGTGAAGAGTATGATTTTGATTTTGTGTTGGTGAAGAGGAGATGTTGAAGTATATGTGTTGGATGTTGAATCTGTGAGGGGTTTAGGAAATGGGATTATCGGATCGTTTATGTTTGTGTCTATGTAAAATTGAAGCTTTAGTGGGGGCTTGGATTGGCGAGGAAGGGTGATACGAAAGGAAGTAGGGTAAAATTAAAGAGTGAGAAGTTAAAGTGAGGAAGGTAATAAGGAAGGTAATGTAAGAGGCTCGCTGAGAAATCGTTGAATGTGAACAAGTTGTTGATACTGAACAAATATGGGGCCAAATTGAAGGAGAGCAATTGTTAGTGAGTGCAAAGAAGGATGTTGGAATGTGCTAAATAGGAAAGTAAGAATGTTAACAGTGAATGGTGGAATGAGAGGTGATGAAAGCGGTTACAAGTAAAAAAGAAGCGTGGTTTGAATGTACTAAAAGCCAAATAATAAGTCTCAAAGAAAGATGCCCCCCTTGGAATATATACAGAAGGAACAAAGAATAACTAAAAGGTGCATACGTAGGAGAAAACAAGAGGTAAATGAACAGTTTGCAAAAGGAGTGATAAATGGGGACAATACAAGGGAATAGGGAAGGCTCTTGGAAGGACAGCTCGAAACGGTTAAGAATGAGAATAAGGGGAATCTTCCCATAGAATAATGAATAGAGGATGGTACTTTTGTAACTGATGAAATGATGTGAGGGGAGTGTGGAAAGAAACTTCGAAAATCTGCATAATAATTAACAGTATCGAAGAGGTGATGTGAATGTGTGTGGGTTTGATGGTGCAAGAAGGAATAGGTATTTTGGGATGAGGCTATTAGTAAGGAGGAGATAAGGGGTAGAGTGAGAAAGTGAGAATGGTAATTTGCAGGCATAGATGAAATTACTGGTGAATGAAGATCAAGAACGGAGGCAAGAGGGTGATTGATTGGTATTTTTGGAAGTTGTGTAATAAAGCGGTTATGGAGGGTATAGTGTCCACAGAGATTGGAGGAGAGCGGTAATAGTACCATTGTATAAGGGTAAGGGAGGGTAAGTGAGATAAGAGAAATATAGGGAATTAGTTTGTTGAGTTTTGTAGGGAAGGTATGAGTGCTGTAATTCTTGAGTTCGAAAGAGTGTTCGATGACTGAAGACTGAATTGGTTAGAAGCAACAAGTGCGTTTAGGAGTTGTGAGGATGTGTGTGGATCAAATCTTCTACATTGGAAACAAAGATGATTAGAAAAATGAGTGGAGAAGAAGAATAAATTTGTATTTAGGGTTTTATGAATTTGCAAACAGGCTAGATAGAGTTAATAGGGAAGCACTATGGTAGGCCGGTGTTAGTGATATATGATGGTGGTGGTAGGACTTCTGAATGGATCAAAAGTATGTATGACGATAGTGAAGCGTGTTGTAAGAATAAAATGGTGTCAATGGTGATTGGTTGAGGATTAATAGCGGAGGAGACCGGGTTGTGTTATGTCTCCTTGTTATTCAATTTGTATATGGATTGGGTGTAAAAAGAATTCGAGGTGGGATGGCAGGAAATGGTTGTTAGAATGATGAGAATGGAGATGAGGTGGATGCCTTACCTATTATATGCGGATAGATTTGGTTATGTGTGGGAATCTGCAAGTAGAGTTTGAGAGGATTCTGGTAGAGAGATTCTACGAAGGTGTGGTAAAGGAGGGCTTGAAAGTGAACGTGGAAAAAGTAAGGTTATGGTGTGAGTGAGGACATCCTCAGTGTGAAGTAGATGGTGGAGCAGCTGGAACAAGTGTCGAGTTTAAATATTTAGGGTATAGTTTGTTGGATGACAAGGGAACTGATGAATGCAGAGTGTAGTAGGAAAGTTGTGAATGGCAGGAAGCGTGTCTGGTGCAATTAAATCGTTGGTGAATGTAAAAGGGTTGAGTCTGGAGTGCGCTAGGGTCCTTACATGAGGGTATGTTGTTACCTTGTTATTGTATAGTAGTGAGACTAATGTCTGGAATAAGAAGTATAGATCTAAAGTGTAATGTGTTCAGAAGATGAACAATTTTAGGGAGTGTTAGTTGTGAGAAGATTGATAACAGAAGGAAATGAACTTAGAGAGTTGCGTGGTGTGAAAGAAAGGGGTAAATGAGAGAATAAATGAAAGTATGTTGAAAATGTTGGTCATAATGGAAACGGATGAATGATAGTCGTGTTAAGTAAGCGGATTGTATATGTGGCGAAGTGTGTTGGGAACCGACCGGCTGGAAACAGAAGACAAAAGTGACTTGAGCATTAAACGAATGATTGACAGGAGAGAAATGGTGAAATTTGTAGAGGCTGAGAAGAAAGTGTAATTAATCAGGAGTGAATGGCGGGATTGTGAGGGGTATGGTTGTGGGCCCACCTGGGCAAGGGATGATCCTACATTGACGATCTACCATGGGTGAGGGTCCGTCGCTATCCCATGAAGCTCTAGGGTGGATTTTCTGACCTGACGCCGAGTTCTCACTAATTAATGGTACTGAGGGGGCGGTTAAAAGGCTGGGCTTTCTTTCCGACTTTTGTCATGTTCTTATACTGCTTTCCTTTTCCGGTCACGCACCTTACCCCATTCTTGGGGAAAATTAGATAGGTATTTAAAGAAAAAGCATATATAATAATTATATATTATTATGATAGTAATATACTATATATATATATATAATATATATATATATATAATAATATATATATAGTATATATTTTATATTATATCATAGTATATATATTATATATATATATAATATATATAATATATATATATATATATATCTATATATATATATTATATAGTATAATAATAATATATATATATATATATATATATTATATATACTAAGTATATATTATATATATATATAAAAATATATATATATCTGTATATATATATATATATAATATATATATATAATATATATATATATAGTTATATATATATTATATATATAATATATTATATAGATATATATATATATATATATAATACTATATGTGTTAAATATTGCATTTTAATCGCAATTAGAAGATGTAAAAAGAATTTTTCCTACATACTATATACATATATATTATAGTATGTTATATATATGTATAATATATATATATATATTTTCTATATATATATATATATATATATATATTATATAGTGGTTACAGGCGCTTTTTTGGCTCCCTTCAGAAACGCGATTCCCTCTTAGTTATGGGTTCGAATCCTCGTCCGGCTACGTGAACGGACACAAAATATTGTCGTCAGTAGAGATTTTTCTGTAATATTTACTTATGTAGTGTACGGAATATGTATTAAACTAATTCAATACACACACAACACATCACTACCGAATATACAAAACACATTGAAAGCAAACAATCTATTCACATCTAAAACACTCTCTTATGCGGTTCTCGAATGGGAAAGGCACGTAATTAGGGATCGAACCCTCGATCCTCGCGTGGGCAGAACCCGACTGGCGTGCGCTGAAGCAGGGATTGCTATCGGGCCTCAATATCTATTCACTTAAATAATATATTACACTTCGGCATGAAACCGAACAATACTTTCTGCGATATGGCGCATGCCAGATTTCAGATCAACTGATTGAGTTATGTGAGATGTAAATGAATATTATATATATAGTATAATATATATAGTAGTATATATCGTAGTATTAGTACTATACTATATATATTATTACGTATATTTAATATATATATATAATATATATATATAGACTCCTGTATTCCATTTCTTGATCAGCTTTTACTACTGTGCAACGCAAAAAATCATCTACATCTGGTCTGTCAGTACATCTCATGAGAGTCTTATGAAAAGTTCAATATTTCCATCCATTATCCTTTTTTGCATATCTCTTCTACTCACACCACAAGGCAAGAAGAGTGATTACATGATAAAATAAAGCAGAATTTGATCGATATATGCAAACACTCCAAGAGCACTCAGTCTTCTGTGTATAGAATTGACAAGCTTTTATTCACCTTTCAACAGCGAAAATCCCAGCTCATCCCTTTTGCCTCGATAAATAGAAAAGACAGCTATTGTCTATTCTTTTCGTGTAATCGTTTCCACCGCTGTCTAAAACACACCAGCAAATATCACACATCAACACACACACAGCACATTAGATCACACTACACACCTATATAGAGTATATATAATACATATATGATATATATTAATAAATTATATATATATATATGTAATTATATATATAGTAATATATATTATATTAGATATATAATATTATTAATTAATAATATATATATATCACACCTTGAAACTAGCTATTACAAAAGGAGATAATAAAAAAGGGTTGATTAATTTTCTTCTTTATTTTAACAATGACATGGGAATATCGGTTGACACTTGGGCATTTCACAGTTTATATATTATTCAATAATTAATAGTATTTAGATTTTATTATTCTATATTTCACAGTAGAATCAATGTAATTAAGTAAGTATCCGGCCTGCTTTGAGAGCCCTCACCTATTCCGTATTAATTAGTGGTTTGGCTAATATGTTTTAATTCACTGAAGTATTTGTTTATCACTCTAATTTAATTGGTATTATCTCTTTGCATTATTGACTTGTATTTAATAGACAAAAGTATGGGCGTGGAGCGCACACTTCACGTCTTTATAGTATCGTCTTTCAAGGCACACTCACGATACAATTCTAAAGTCAACCCGCTTGGGACAGACAAAGGGACACTAAAACAGTGTTTTTCCCTGAAAGTTTTAAATAAATGTAACAACAGCTTTGTTCCATGTGCATCATAGATAAGTTTACATGAATACCTTTCTTAGGTGTACATAACTATTGTAGTGAGGTGTACATAATTATTATAGCAAGGGGCGCAACCCCCTTACATTTGGTGATCCCGAGTGACTAGGTGCTTCATATGGATAAAAATCAAGCCGTCTCTTTGTCCCTCAACATTAATTACAATCAAATTTGAAATTTGTTTTTCGAAAATTTATTTATTTTGCGAAATTAGATAAAATATTACATTGACTTTTTCATATACTTCTCCAACTAGGAAAAAATAACTCCATTTGAGTCTTTCTTTCACTTAAAGAAAAAATGTGCTTCCCACTTTTCCTCTTTATTTCTCAGAACAAAAGTCAAATTGAGTTTTTCCTTTCCCTTATTTCATCATTTTTTTTTTTGAACGATCATTAAGGATTTTCAAAATTGTTTTCTACTTTCTTTTTTTTCATTCAAGTTTTTATCGGAAAATTTTACGACCTATTTTACATTTTAAAAGAAGTTTTACCAATACGGAAATCATAGATGAGCATGCAAAAAATTTGTTGTTTTTAAGCTTTACTTTACCATAATGTGTTTTATTCCTATCGGCATATTTCGTTTTTATGGAGCCATATGCTTGCTGTTACAATAATTTTATCTAACCTACCACTATTTTTTTTTTTTTTTTTTTTTTTTTTTTTTTTTTTTTTTTTTTTTTTTTTTTTACATCTCGGATAAAATAAACTTCACCATTACCGTGTTTCATGGAAAATGTCATAAAATCTGAATCCACCCCACTCTAGCAGCTGCAGATTCATTTATATTTTCATTTTAATGATTAAATTATACCAAAACTGGCAAACATTAGACTATTGTTTTAACTGACACAAATCATTGAAGAGCTTTCAAAATGTAATTATTACATAACCTCACAAAACATTTTACTATAAATTAAAAAGTGAATAAGATATAAAGTAAACAATTCAATAAAACAAATAATGGATGCAAAAATACCTGATACAAGTAAATTTCCATCCCTAGAAAAGGAGAGACAGTAAATGCTGTTAGTATGAGATATAAGTTCAGCAACTAAAGAACCATTCGATAAGTCCCAAACAAGAACTCGGTGGTCAGATCCAGCTGATGAAAGGTAGCGACCACAAGGCGAGAAAATTAGTACATTAATTAAACCCTGAAAAAAAATAGGAAATTGTATAACTGGCTTCAGAGTAATGAAAAATTTATAACTATCTCAAATAAAATATAAAAATCGACTACAATTTCTCTGAATATCATGATTTTTTTTTTAATACTAAGAAAATAAATGACTATGTACACAAAAATGGCATTTAAATTAAACAAGATATTATATTAAATAAATTAATTGCATTTCTACACTGTTTTCTACAAACTACTCATCTCTCTCATAAGCCTTACTCAATTACAATATTACTTAAGGTATTGAGTGGGCTACATCTACAACATCCGCAAAGAAAATTTCTAACAACTTTTATTATTATTTTCAAAAAATTAAAAAGAAAGTGTATCATTTTCAATCTAGTCTTTTCCTCTAAACTGATATACGATCATTTGTGGAATGGCCTCCACTGATACAACATTTTCTTGTTCTATGCAGTTGATTAGGTTCTTGTTTTTTTTTTTAATCCAAATCGTTCAGGTTTCCGTTGAAATAATTCAGGAAGCATTATATTTACCAA
Source organism: Trachelipus rathkii (assembly GCA_015478945.1). Taxonomy (NCBI): domain Eukaryota; kingdom Metazoa; phylum Arthropoda; class Malacostraca; order Isopoda; family Trachelipodidae; genus Trachelipus; species Trachelipus rathkii. Next base: position 10,225 of record JABUQX010018309.1, read on the forward strand.
TGAAAAGACAGTCTTGTGGCTTAAAATTTTCAATTAATAAAACCAATGTCATCATCAAAAGATGTCCAATAAATGATCCCCCTCACGTAATCATGCAAAATAAGGAATTCAAATACACAGCTTCACATATAATTTATTATTATATTTTGACTACAAGTCGACTTGAAATGTAAATATTAAATATATTAAAGATAAGCAGAAAAACCCATGGTACTTAAAAATTTGAGAAATAAGAATTGGGGATGAGATAGAAGAGCCAATATATTACACCTTTATGATATAATAGACGTTTGGTGAAGAAAGATAATTGTGCTTGACTTTCTCTCAAAGATCAGAATACAATCTTGGGTCACAAACGAAAACATGGAATTAACTGACAGTCTGAGATCTTCGTTGTAGAAGATATGACTTCTTAGAAGGTGAAGCTTTTAATGTCTTTAACAATAAAAGGAAATGTATGGGCCTAAATATATAGTAAGTGTAAAATTTTCAAAATATGATGATCTAACGATGTTTTTTTATTATTAAATATTTTACCCATGTTTTTTTCTTACATTCTTTAACTTTTCTATTTTATGAAGACTTCAACTTTTTATTTCAAATAATTACAAATACCCCTTAACTATAATTTCAACCTAAGTTATGATAAACCAGCAGGTATAGATGGAACTACCAGTGAAATTAAAAAAAATGGAGGTGAGATTGTGAGTGACTGGTTATTGAAGTTGTGTAACAAAGCGTTTGTGGAGGATGTAATTTCAAAGGATTCGATGAGAGCAGTGATAATACCCTTGAATAAGGGTAAGGGTGATAAGGGGAACTGTAGGAACTATAGAGGAATTAGCTTGCTGAGTGTTGTAGAAAAGATATGTGCTGGTGTTTTGGCTGAAAGAGTGTCTCGAGTGCCTGATTGCTGAGGAACAAGGTGCATATAGAAGTGGAGAGAGACTGATTGTTGAAGAACAGGGTGCATATAAAAGGAACAAGGTCCATCGAGTAGTGGAGAGAGACTGATTGTTGAAGAACAGGGTGCATTTAGAAGTGGTAGAGGATGCGTATATCACATTTTTACATTAAAGCAAGTGAGAGAGAAGAAGAACAAAAGTATTTAGGTTTTATAGACTTGCAGCAGGTGTCTAACTGGATTAATAAGGAGCTTTGTGGCAGGTGTTAATGATATATGATGCAGATGGTAGGCTTCTGAATGAAATTAAAAGTACTTATGTATGTTGATAGTAGGGACCGACCGGGGCGGGAATTTTGCCGGGGCCGGGGTTGCTCTAATTTAGCCGGGGTTAGCTAAAATTAGAAATGTAAGTCAAAAACATTGAGTCTTAAAACTTAGGATGAAAATTAAATATAATTTCAATTATAAAAAAAGGAATACATTTAATTAATTCAATTAAATAAATATTTTCGAAAGAAATTTTTAGAAAATAATTGATTTTCTAGAAGAATAAGTTGTTTTTATTATACATATATATATATATATTAATATATATACATATTATATATTATCACATATATATATATATATATATATATATATATATATATATATATATGTATATATATATTATATAATATATATATATATATTATATATATATTATATATATATATATATATTATATATTATATATAATATATATATATATATATATATATATATATATATATATATACTATTAGAGGTGTACCGGAATTCCGGTCCGGCCGGAATTCCGGCCGGAATTTGACATTTTTTTCCGGTTCCGGTTCCGGGCCGGAATTTTGAAAAATTCCGGCCGGAACGGAATTATTAATCTACTTCTGAGAAAAATTGATGGACAGGGATTATTTTAGCATACCATAGCCATCTTTAACAAAAATAATAGGTAGCCTTGTGTAGCATTCCATACAGTGGATTACATATCTACAGTAAAGACTGTTCACCAGTATGGGAATATGTTTAAAGTTTCTTCCTCAAATATAATTTCCTCTTCTCGAAAATGAAAATAATTTCTTCTGAATATAGGGGGAGACTGGAAAGGAGAGTAATTTTTTGGGGCTAGTACTGCTATGTTTGGAAATTTAACTTTGGTCACTTTCCACCAATTAAGTATTTCTTCTTTTCCCAGATTAGAAATTGATTTCTGTGGTAAAAAAAATTTCAATTTCTTTAAGAATTTCACCTTTTGAAGAGCCACTGATTTTTTCTTTTTTTTGCCTTTTAGACTATGACTGCTGTTATTCACTTTCTTCAAACTTATATAAACTAAGTAACTTTGCAGTAA
>JABUQX010018309.1:17500-25000 GCA_015478945.1 Trachelipus rathkii
GAGATCTCCTTATCGAAGTGAAAAGTATGAATTGATTTGTGTTGGTGAAGAAGAAGCCATTTGAAGTATGGGTTGATTTAATATCATTAGGTTAGAATTGGATCCTATCGGTATCAATGTTGTCTATGTAATAAGTAGTGGGCATTACGATGGAGAGAAGGTGAACGAAAGAAGTAGGTAAAATTAAAGTGATAAGTTAAGCTGAGCAAATAAGAATAAGTATGTAAAAGCGCTCGCTAGTAAATCGGATGAATGTGAACAAGTTGAACTGAACAAATCTGGGGGCAAATGAAGAAGCAATTGTTAGTAGTGAAAGGAAGTGTGGGGATGTGCTAAAGTAGGAAGTAAGAATGTAAACAGCGAATGGTGGAATAAAGAGGTGAAACGTTAAAGCGTAAAAAAGAAGCGTGGTGAATGTACCAAAAGCAAATGAGAAATTTCCAAAAGAAAAGATGCTTGGAATTATATAACGAGGAAAAAAAGAAATACTAAAAGGTGCATACTAGCGAGCAAAACAAAGGAGTATAATGAACAGTTTGTGAAGGAGATGAATGAGACATACAAGGAATGAAGCTCTTCTGGAAGAAGCGCGAAAGTTAAGAATGAGAATAAGGAATTCTGCTTAGGAATAATGAATAGGGATGGTGCTTTGTAACTGATGAAATGGATGTGAGGATTGGAAAGAAGAACACTTCGAAAATCTCCACAATATTAACAGTAATATGATGTGTAGGAATGTGTGTGCGTTTTGATGTGCAAGAAAATACGTATTGGGTGAGGTTATTATAAGAGAGAATGGTAGGGGATGAGAAATTGAAAATGTAAATCTGCAGTATAGAGCAATGTACTAGTGAAATGATCAAGAGCGCGAGCATGATGGATTGATTGATTTGATATTGTTAATAAACGTTTATGGATGTATAGTTCCAAGGGTATGAGAGACGAAATAGTACCTATATAAGGTAAGGAGGAAAAAGGATTGTAGAAATATAGGGGAATAAGTTATGAGTTTGTAGAAAGTAATATGCTCGGTATTTTGTGAAATAGTGCGTCGAGTGACTGAGAACTGGTTGCGTGAAAAACAAGGGGCTTAGAGTGTAGAGAGTTGGGATCAAATCGTTACATTTAACAAATGATTAGAAAAATTGGGGAAAAAAGATTATAAATTAGATTTAGTTTTATGATTACAACAGCGTATATAGAGTTAATAGGAAGCTTTATGGCAGGTATTAATATATGGTATTGGTGGTGAGCTTCTGAATGGAATCAAAAGTATGTATGACATATGAAGCGTGTTAAGAAAAATGTGTCAATGTATGGGTTTATATTAATTAGCTGAGTAGACAGGGTTGTTATGTCCCTTGCATTCAATTGTATATGGATGTGGTATGAAAGGAATCGACGTGGGGATGCAGAAATGGGTTTAGAATGATGGAGAATGGAGAGAGAGCCCTACCTATTATATGCGGAGATTTGGTTTTTTGCAATCTCAAGAAAGTTTCAGAGGATTAGTAGATGAGATTTGGCAGGTAGGTAAAAGGAGGGTTGAAAGAAACTAGATAAGGGAGTAGTTATTTGAAGAGGGCATCCTCCAGTTAAGTATGGTTAGATGATAGCAGCTGAGCAATGTCTGGATTTAAAACATATTTAGTATGTGTGATGCAGAATAACGGAGATGCAGAGTGTAGTAGAAAGTTGTGAATGGAAATGGCTGGTGCAATTAAATCTGTGGTGAATGTAAAGACCTAAGTCTTGCAGTGCCTAGAGTCTTACCATGAGTATGTTTTACCTTGTTATGTATCGATGAGACTATGTCTGGAATAAAAGTAAGATCTAAAGTTCAATGTGTCAGATGACAATCTTAGGCCATGCTAGGTGTAATAAAATAATTATGAGAATGAACGTGATTAGAGTAGTGATGTGCGTGTGAAGAAAAGGGAAATGAAGAAATAAAATTAAAGTATTGTTGAGATGGTTTGTCATTGGAAAGGATGAAGAAAGTCGTTGGTAATCGAGTATATGGAGAGTGTGTTGGGTAACCACGGCTGGGGAGACCGAAGAAATGATTGAGCGTAACAATTCTGAAGGCAGAGAAATGGAGTTGGCAAGGCGAGAATAAAAAGGTGCATGATAGGAGAGAATGCGCTGATGCGGCATGGTTGGCCCACCTGGCCAGGTCAATAGAACCCTTTACATTGGACTATTTACCATATGAGTCCGTCGCTGTCCCATGATGCTCTAGGGTTTCTGTTACGAGCTCTCACTAATTAATGTTACAGAGGGCCGGTAAGCTGGCTTTCTTTCAACGTTTGCATTTCTCCTACTTCTTTTCTTTGTCCCCATCTATTTTACAACACCTACCCCTAATCTTGGGCAAAAGAATTAAGAAGAAAAAAAGAAAATATATATATAGATATATATCATATAATATATATAGTAATATATAATAATAGATATATATATATATAATAATATAATATAATATAATATATATATATATATATATATATAATATATATATATATATATATATATATATATATATATATAAAATATATTATATATAAGGTTGGAAAACATCCCGTTGTTCCCAAAAAAAAAAAACGTTTTTTTTTTTGGAAAAAGTTTGCAAAATCAATTTTCAAAAATATTGTATGATCAATAATTGAATTTTTTTACTTAGAATATCATTTAGTATATTTGGACAAATAAATTAAAAAAGTATAAACTATTACAAATTAAAACATATAATGGTAACGGACATTGCCAATTCCCACTGCTGAATGATGTCATTTCCTAATTGTGAAACTTGCTAAAGGTAAATGGTATTGCTGTTGTTACAGGTTAATTATACTAATGACATAACAGAATATTAAGTAAATTAATTTAAATTCTATATATTAAACTTCGAACATTGCGGCATCTAATCTGAGCGCTCGAACACAGTTAATTAGCTACGATAATCTAAATAGCCTAGTTGTTCACCTAAAATTAGGCCAGCTTTTACTGATACCTCCACAAAGCTGCCCACCAACCCCACCAGTCTGATTTATGTAAAACAGTGCAAATTTGCGGATTTTGACCAAAATTTAAAAAAAAAATTCATTAAAGGATCTATTCACTATTAAAATCAAATGAGTTTAAGCACCACTGTGCTAATTCAGATATTTTAATAATATATATATATATAGTATATATAATATAATATTATTATATAAGGATAAAGTACATAAATAAACTTTCTATATATATATTATAATATATATATATATATATAAATATAATAATAATATAATAATATATATATATATATATCATACTATATATTATATATATATAATATATATATATATAATATATATATATAATATTATTAATATATATATATAATAATAATATAGCGTCGGAGGGTTAATGGGCAAAAACAAAAATCGTGGATGAATGGAAAAAATATATATATAAAAAATAAAACAAATAAAAAAATAGTATTTTATTTTTGCTCATTCAATAGCCATGCGATATTATAAATTTTATTTAGAATATCTTAAAATTATATAATTTTATATTTAAAAAAATTATAATGCAAGAGGGAAGTTGATTTTGCCAAACGTAAGATGACTTTGGAAAAAGAGTTCTTAACTTTGTTTAAAGTGAAAAGTTGTGGATGGATTTTATTTTTTTTCCAGTGTATACAGTTGAGTATGCTAGCTTTTAAACGAGAAATTAAATATTTGTTTCAAACATACATAGGGTTAAACACCTGGCCTAACTATCTCTGTCCAGGTGCCAGTTGCAGCACCATACTCCCATTGTGGGAGCAAGGACAGATGCATTATGATCGTGATTACATTATATATCATAATATTATATATATATATATAATAATATATATATAATATATATAATATATATATATATAATAATAATAAATATTATAATTATATAGACAACGCCCGGAGGGATATAACTCTAGAAGTGATCCGTCATACCGGAACATTAGCCCTCTAAAAATACTTTTCTTTAAAATGTAATACTCTCCATAAGTATACTAGATTTGTAGGTAGAGATGGTCTTGAAGTGAAAAGTAGACGATTTGTGTGATAAGAAGGAGATGTTGAAGTATGTTTTGGATGTTAAATCAATGAGAGGATTAGAATATATCAGATCATCATGTTGTTCTATGAAAATTAGCTTAGTGGGCTTGGATGATAGAAGTATACCAAAAAAAGTAGGTTAGAAGAAGACTGAAAGTTAAATGAACAAATAAATAAGATAAGCAATATAGAGCCCTCACAAGTAAATCAGTGAATGAACAAGTTAAACTGAACCCAAATTCTGGTAGCAAAATGAAGGAAGGCAGTGTTAAGTAGTGCAAAAAGAAGTATTGGTATGTGCCTAAAGTAGAGATAAATGTCAACAGTGATGTGAATGAAGAGGTAGCAGCTTAAAAGTAAAAAAACAAAAGCGTGTTAATGTCTAAAGACTAATGAGAAGTTTCAAAAAGAAAGAGTTTGAAGGAATATAAGGAAGAAAAAAAAGAATACTTAAATAGCATACGTAGGGGAAAAAGAAGATGATAAGATGAACCAATTTGAAGGAGATGAAGGGACTTGAAGGGAATAGGAACCTTTTCTGGAAGGAAGCGCGAAAGTTAAGAATGAGAATAAGGGGACCTGCTTAGAAATAATGAATAGGGATGGTGCTTTGTAACTGATAAAATGATGTGAGGCGAGGTGGAAGAAACCACTTACAGAGACCTGTATAAATATAACATAATGAAGGTGATAGTGAATGTGTGGCGTTGCTGTCAAGAAGAATACGTATTTTGGGATGAGTCATTAGCAAGGAGTAATGGGGAGAGTGAGAAATTTGAAGAATGTAAATCTGCAGCTATAGATGAAATTACTGTAAATGATCAAGAATGGAGGCGAGAGATATGATGAGATTGAAGTTGTTAATAAATCGTTTATGCGAAGGTATTTAGTCCGAGGGATTGAGGAGAGCATTAATCAGTACCCTTAAAAGGTAAGGGAGCATAAGGGCAACTTAGGAATTATAGGGGAATAGTTTATGAGAGTTTAAGGAAGATATATGCTATACCTTATGTCAAAGAGTGCGTCGCAGCGAGTGAAAACTTATTGGGATGACAGAATGTGTTTAGGATGTAGAGTGTGTAGATCAAATCTTTACATAAAAACAAATGACTGAGAAATTGAGCGACAAGAAGAATAAAATTGTATTTAGATTAGGATTTGCAAACAGGCGCAATTATGAAATAATAGGAACCATTTAGGCAGTTTAGTAATGTGTGTGGTGGTAGCTTCAAATGAATCAAAATAGTAGACGAAAGTAAGCGTTGTGAAAATAATTGTGTCAAAAGGATTGTTTAAATTAATAGCAGAGATCAGGGCATGTGTTATTCCCCTTGTTATTCAATTTGTATATGGATGGGGTTATGAAAAAATTAGATATGGAGTGCAAAATGGTGTTAGAAATGAGGGAATGGAGTGAAGTGGAGGGTGCCCTACCTACTATATGCGGATGATTTGGTTTGTGAGTGAAATCTGAAAGATTTGAGAATTGTAGAAGATTTGAAGGGTGTTATAAAGGAGTTGAAAGAAAACGTAGATAAAGTAAGGTTATTGTTGTAGAGTGAAGTCCTCGGTGTGAAGTTATGTGGATGGTGAGCAGCTTGGAACAAGTGTCTGATTTAAATATTTAGATATATGTTGGATGAAAAGGGAACGATGATCAGAGTGTAGTAAGAAAAGTGAATGCAGGAAAAGTGCTGGTTGCAATAAAATCGGTTGTGACGAAATGGACTAAGCGTTTTGAGTGCGCTTTAGGTCTTACATGAGATATGTTGTACCTTGTGTAATATAGTAGGAACTAATGGTCTGAAATAATATAAGTCTAGAGTTCAACTGGTTCACTATGGACATCTTAGGTGGTTTAGTTTGGAAAAAAGAATTAATAAAATGAGAGATGAACGTATTAGAGAATTAGTGGTGTGAAGAAAGGCGGTAAATGAGAGAATAATGAAAGTACGGTGAGATGTTATCATATGAAAGATGATGACCAGTCAGTGGTTAACGATCTATAGTGTGAGTTGTTTGGAATTGACCGCAGGAGACCGTAAAAAAATGGATTGGAGTCAGTGAACGCAATTCGATGAGAGAAATGTTGAGTGCGCAGAGCTGAGAAGAAAGGTACATAATAGGACGTAAGAAGTTTTGAGGCGGGTTGTGGCCCACCTCGGCCAGGGGATGAACCCTACACTACAATCCATATGAGAATCCGTCGCTGTCCCTGAACCCTAGCTGATTTCTGACTGCGACCATCTCACAAAGGTATAAGGGCGGTAAGGCGGCTTTCTTTTCGACTTGTGCATATCTCTGCTACTTTCTTTTCCGATGCAAGTCACGCACCTTACCCCAAGTCTTGGGAGAAGAAGGAAGATAATAATTAATAATAAGTATATATATATACGATATATAACAATATATATATATATATATCATATTATATATATAATAATATATATATATATATATATATATATAATATATATATAATATATAATATATATATAATATATATATATATAAATATATATATATTTATATATTAATAATAGCTTTTAATCGCACCTCTTCATTTGTCAGCAAAAATTGAAGTTTCCGAAAAAAACTATTATAAACAAAACACAATACTACTTGTCCCATCCTTCGGCTGTTCAAAAAGAAGAGTTCCTGGTCTGGCTGAATGAGCGATGAATAACTGGCCTGTTACCAAAACAGTTTTTTGTTTGTTCTGCAAATCTCTCACCATCATCTACCAAGACATCATCTTTTAATGTAAATTTTATTAAAATTTATATGAAACCAGTTAAATCAAAATGGGCTTCATCAAATATGAGAATTATTTAAAAAAATAAACAGAAAAATTTTATTTTTATTTTCTTATTAATACATATGTTAAAAAAATTCATATGTAATTTATAACCATTTCTTAATGGATAAACTTCAATTAGATACCTACTGCAATCTGTCAATGTCATGAAGTGCTCAACGCGATTTTAAGATTTTAGCTTTGCAGGAGTTATGCTGAATACAAACAAAGAATCACTTGTTCCAAAAGCAAGCAAGATGATCATCAGAAAATGTCTTACTAAGTTTTAAGACTGAAATATAAGTATATTAATATATATATATAAATATATATATATATATATATATATAATATAATATAAAATATATATATAAATAATATATATATATATATATATATAATATATATATATATATATGTAATTTTGGAGTTTATGTTAAATTCACACATACATGTGTGGTATAAGTTAGTTATAGGATGTAGTGTGGTTAAAATGGTAAAAAAATACCATAATGGAAACTTATTCCGTAACCCGGAATAAGAAGCCCATTGTTGTTAAGGTTACTGCATATGTATATTATTTTTTGTTTTATTTAGTCTTTACCCTTG
>JABUQX010018309.1:30000-36715 GCA_015478945.1 Trachelipus rathkii
ATAGTCTCACTACTATACAATAACCACAGGTTAACAACAAACCCTCATGTAAGGCCCTAGCGCACTCAAACTTAGTCCCTTTACATCAACCAACGATTTAATGCACCAGCCACCTTCCTGCATTCACAACTTTCCTACTACACTCTGCATCATTCCTTCCCTTTTCACCAACATATACCCTAAATATTAAAACTCAAGACACTTGTCCAAGCTGCTCAACCATCTAACATAACTTTCACCCATGAGGTGTTCCCACTCACAACCATAACCTTACTCTTATCCACGTAAACCTTTCAAGCCCTCCTTTTACACACCCTGCCAAACTCTCTACCAATCCTCTCAAACTCTCTTCAGATTCGCCACACAGAACCAAATCATCCGCATATAATAGTAGGGCACCCTCCACTCATCTCCATTCTCCATCATTCTAACACCATTTACTGCCATTTCCCACTCGAATTCTTTCATAACCCCATCCATATACAAATGATATAACCAAGGAGACATAACACAACCTGTCTCACTCCGCTATTATCCTAAACCAATCACCATTGACACCATATATTCACACGCTTCACATGTATATATATATATAATATCGATATATATATTATATATATGATATATATATATATATATATATATAAATATATATATATATATATATATATATATATATTATATATATAATAATATATATATAAAATATATACCGTATAATATATATATATATATATAAATATATTATATAATATATATATATTATATAATATATATATATATATATAAATAGATATATAATTATATATATATATATTATATAATATATATATATATATATATATATATTATAAATATATGTCCACACCATCTTCTAGACAACATTCTTACATAACATTCCCTATCCCTTATGAATCCTTATGTGTGGGAGAAAGAATCCCACCATCGTATTTAGTCATGCATGTCCGTAGTAGGCAACTAAAGGGACGATGGTAGTGGGTTGGCCACCCAACCTACCACTTATCTTTTGCCAGGAAATGCTAAATGCAAGCCTTGGAGGACCTGTCGTGATCGTTTGTAAGCGGTCTTCATCTTTCGGCAAAAAAATGTATAAATTCGTATGGGACATGAATGTCAGAGGCATAAATGTTGAGAAGAGGAGAGAAGGTGATGGATGTATTTAAAAGGGCAAATTTATTTTGTTCGCTGCTGACTGAAAACAAAGAGTGTGAAAAGAAATGGTGAAAAAATGAGTGATGTGGTGTTAAATGTGTGTGCTGGTGTGGAAAGGAAATGAGAGGGTGGGAGAAGGAGTGCGATTCTATGAGGACCTGTGGCACAGAGCTGTGGTGAATTTTAGTTGTTCAAATGGTTAAATTTAAGTTTGAAAAGTAAGTATGTGTGGTTGGGACGTATGTCCATCTGAGGGAAACGTTGAAGAGAGTGCGATTTTCTGAATAATCTGAATGATGTTTGATGGGGTGCAGCAGGAGTCAGATGATTGTGTGCGTGACCTAAATGGACTGGTAGGTAATCAAAAAGGGATGGATAACAGGTGGTTTTTGGTGTCGCGGAGAAAATGAGAATGGTAGGAATGTGACTGAGGAGAGAGGTATGTGGTAAGGAATACTTTCTTTTAAACACAAGAGTATTCATAAGTATACTAAGCTGGTGTAAAGAATTGTGCTCAGCAAGTAAAAAAAAAAAAGTAGATGATTTTGTGTTTTGTAAAGAGGAAGATGTTTAAGATGTTGTCATGTTAAATCATAGGTAAGGAATCCAACTATCAATCATTATTGTTGTTATGTAAAATTAAGTAGTGGGGGCTTGATGAAGGAAGTGATAAGAAAGGAATGGAGAATAGATGAGAAGTTAAAGTAAACAAGCTAATAAGGATAAAGTATTTAAAGCGCTTGCCAAGTAAGATCAGTTTGAATGTGGGCAAAGGGTTAAACTGGCAAATCTTAAGCAAATGAAGGAAACGTTGTATTTCCAAAAGTATTGAGTGCTAAAGCAGATATGTACTGAAAGATAGTATGCAAGCGGCTAAAAATTCCCTCTAGAAGCCTAGTGAATGTATAAAAGCCAATAATGTGGTTTCAAAAAAAAAAAATGTTGAATTATATGAAAAAAGGAAAACGAAAATGCCATAAGGTATGAGGAAAAAATGAGTAAAATGAACATTAGAAGGAGGATGAATGGGACTACTGAGAGAATAGGAAGCTTCGAAGGAAGCACGAAAAGGGAAGAATAGAATTAAAGTGAATTCTGCTTAGAATAAGAAATAATGGCTTTTGTAAACTTATGAAATGACGGGAGATAATGTGGGGAAACACTTGAAAATCTGCATAACATTGCAGTATATAAGTGTGATAGTGAATGTGTGTGGCTTGATGGTCAAGAAGAAAAGTAGTAAGGAGGAGGTAATGGTAGGGTGAGAAAGTTGAAAATGGTAAATCTGCAGGCGTTGATGGAATTACTGGTGAAATACCAAGAATGGAGCAGCATGGTGATTGAATGATTTAGAAGCGTGGTAAAAAGCGTTTATGGAGGATAAGTTCAAAGGAATTGAAGGAGAGCATTAATAGTACCCTTTTAAGGTATAGATGGAACTGTAGAACTATAGGGAATTAGTACCGAGTGTTGCTAGAACAATATATGCTCGTATTGTCAAAAGTACGTCGAGTACTGAGGACTGATGGAAAGAACAAGGGCATTAGAAAGTGGTACAGGATGTCTGGTAAAATTTTACACTAAACAAAACGAACTCAGAAAATGAGAGGAAGAAAATGATCAGTTTTATTAAAACTTAATTATTTAGGAAAAAGGTATTTATATTGAAACATATAGTACTTGTCCATTACAACAAACTAAGATCAGACAAATTCCAGAAGAAAGCATTCCCAAGTTTATATCTCCCTTTGATTAGATAAAAAGATGATAGGACTCAGCCTCAATTCTAAAAACAAAAGGAACAAAAATCAGGTCACAATACACTAGGTGACCTTCTTCGTATATTATTTCTATATCGTTATTAAATCTTCCAAGATTTTTATATTCAAGGTGAATGCAAATTAAAAATAAAGCGGCACGCCAATAAAGCAAATAAACGGAGAGAGATAATTCTAATGCAAATAACATACACTAGTTAATAGAACGTCTATGTATAAGAAACTCTAAAGAGTTTGAGATTTCAATAATTATACAAATGAATTATATTAAATTTTTGAAAGGAATTATATGCATTAAATAAATTTATGCATAATTAATAGACAAGAAATAATTGGAAAATTGTTAATAATAATTTAACTTAGAATATGGAATATGGGGAAAAATTTTTGCTTAGGGAGTATTTATTATTTTTTTTACACATGGTTTCAATACATAAACGAAAAAGCTTAAATGATAAATCCTAATTGTTTTTTTTAAAGCCTTTCTTCCTAACAAAACATATTTATGCTTTTCGCGCACGCTTCTTGGTAATGTCAAGTTTTCAAATCAGGAGACACGGAGAGGACCCCTTCGGTTATTCTCCGCCGATTTTCTTGAAATATTTTTTTGTTTAAGTTGGTGACTAATTCTACTTGTTGCCTCATTAACATCTGAGTCTTCGAAGCGGACATAACAAGCAACAAGCTTCCTGGATCTTCAAAAATTTTTCTTAAACTATTGGCAAAGACAGTTGTTTCCTGGACGATATCTACTCAGCAAAAAATCTTCTGAAGCAAACGAGTCACACCCTAAAATCCTAAAGTAAAATATTTATTTCAAATACATAGTGCAATATTTGACAACAAAATGACAATATGTATATATATACAGGGTTCACATTATAATCGTGAATTAAATTCCCTGACCAAATCTGCAAAATTTCCCTGACCAGCTTGTTCGTTATTTTTGTGTATAAAATATCTATTAATAATTATTGCAGCCTATCAGTTCATACATTAATTTATTGAAAATTTACTTTAGAAATTGTTCATCATCATGTGATAATATTAAAAAAAATACTGTCTTTTTAGTAATCCAGGCCTTATACCTTACCCAAACCGTCCAAGAGCATCCTTTTTTATTTCCAAAATGAAAAGTTTATTTATACAAAAAGAAAATAAATTAAAAGCTTACATTAATAGCCTAGTTGAATAGCGTCCACTGTAATCACAAAAGTTCTAGAATGGGGAGATTAGATAAACTTTTCTCCAAGCATTTAAATTTTATTTCATAGCTCTCTTCATGTTAAAAGCCTCAGTTTAAACACTTCCTGCACTTAAAAGTGTCGTCCCAGCCTAAAAGATTGCTGTACAACTTCTTTTTCTTTCTGTTTTAATACTCTTGAAATTTCTCAATTCCTATGGCAGCTCTACAGTGTCAAAACATTTTTGGAGAAGGAACTTATGAATACTTCAGAGATCTTTATAGTCGATGTGCACTGTCTTGAAATCAACTATGTTCTAATAACAAGATCCTTACGAAATGCTTAATTATAGAAAACCCTCCTTCCACTGTCCATTTCCAGCGAAGAAATCAGTCCTAATATATAATTGCCACCAATTCCGCACAACATGATCTCAGTGCTAAGAGAAAAAAAAACTCATTCCAAGTATCTTAAGAAGACAATCACCATTCCAAAAATTATTATTAATTTTAATTTCTAAGGGTAGAATGATCTTCACTGCAAAGGTAGAGTATAGTGCTTTTCTTTCTCAGCAACAGAATCTGTATCGGTTATTGGTTACAATCGCCTCTAGCATATAAATCAAATTCTTGTTTCCTTGTGCTGGCTATGAAAAACCATTATACTAGGATCCAATAATGAACAGCCATGGACAGGCATTTACTTCAGAACATCTTCTAATATCTTTCTGTTCATTTTATTGCAGCACTGCATCAAGTTCATGTAAAAATCTAATGCAAAAAGCTTAGTGTTGTAGCAGCATTTTACCTGGACTTAAGAAATCTTCCATAATATTTAAGTACGAAGAAATTTAAAATCTGTGAAACAGAAAATAACCAAGGTTCATTTGACTCCAAACCACTAATGTCTTAAAGTAAAGCTTTTTGCTTGATCATTTTATAAATAAATAATAAATACCTTCAAAAATCAAAAATCAAAATCAAATCAAGTCAAACTTCAAAAAAAAAAAAAACACCTCAAAAGTAAATTCCTAAAAAGAAAAAAATATATAAACAGATTTAAGTCATTAAGCCATACAGTCTAAAACACATCAATATACCAATCACCTTCAATCTTCGGAAACAATGAACTTGGAATCAACTTCTACGAACAGAATAGGAAGAAATATATAATATAGTGAACTAAAAGAAAAGAAAACAGATAGAAGTAGATTTATGGAATGTCATGCCTCGCCCATCCTTTTCATTCACTTATCAAATACATCTCTCATTCCACAATTATACAAATAAGTAAAAAAAAACTATCAAAAATATTGGTAACTGGTCCATAAAACATTTTTAATTATGTTTTAAATTTTAAAATTTCCGACTTTTTTGGAATTTCCGACTCAGCAATTTTTAAAACGTTTCCCTGACTTCCCTGACCAATTTTTCCCTGACTCAGAAAGTTAGAAACCTCTTATAAAATATATATATATATAATATAAATATATATATATATATATAAATATATAATAAATAGTAAAATATAATAATTAATAATATATATAATAATATAATATAAATATATTAGTGAAAGTGACGATTAATTCGGAAATCGGAATCGAAGAATCGGTGTTTTCAGAATCGAACGACAAAATTGTACATTCTTACCATTCTTAGCATACATTCTCAAAATAATTTATCATCTTATGATATTTCAAAGACAATATTCGAAGTCTGCCATATTGATTTTTAATTTCATTCTTTCCTTAATTCTTATTTAACTAAGAAAAACTGATTGAGCGACGCTATCTTTTACGTAGGCAAAATATAATGAAAGATTTTCAATAATCATTGCAAAAGCAGTCATTGACCCAATGTTTCTTGTCATTATGCAATATGTTTTGATATTATTATACCCTCCAAACTCGGGTAATGAGCATATATTAATTTGCTTGTACTTGTAAAAATTGAGCTATGAATATAAATGCGTACCCTTCGAGTTCACATTTTCACGTATCTCCACAACATTCATAATATAAGGTGATTGTTCTCCAAAATGTTATGGAAGAAATTCATATTCCTGCTTAATAAAATTCATTTTATAAAGATAATACCTAATAGCTCAGAGTTACACAAGCCAGGGATTCCAGGCATACCTTCCTTATACACTCTTTGCAATTAGAGTCTCAATATTCCTATTAACAAAGGAGACGCTTAAAAAAAATATTACCATATGGCAAACAAACGTAGCGTCATTTTAAATCCCTTCGCCTCAAAGCTATTAGCAAGTATAAGAATATCAAACTAATATAATTTACCACACACAATTTATTTCAGATATACAAGCCAGAATGTAATACCAGTATCATATGCTTCAAAAAACCTCCGGTAGAACTTTTCGTCTCATAATTCATAAATTTATGATATTATCATTTTCAAAAACCTTAAGGCAATGTACCTACTTAAATAACAAACTAGTGAAAATCTTGAAAAATTGCTAAAAATACTTATAAAAGTTGTGATTGTACAAATTCTAGCCACAAATATCAATGGCATCGAAAGCAAAATCCCAAATATATCATATTACATCCCTTCT
>JABUQX010018310.1:0-5000 GCA_015478945.1 Trachelipus rathkii
GGCTTTATCTAAATTTGGGGATTTTGCTCTACGTTCTATACATTTTTTATGCATAATTATATTAGTAGCTCATTTTGTATTCAGTTTATGACTTTAAAAATGTTGTTAGATTATCTTAGAATGAATGTATCTTGTAATTTCAGTGCGGATAATTTTTTGGAAGATTTATTTATATAGATTCAGATAATACAGATAATACAGATAACACATGTTTTTCTTTCGTGTATTGTTTTAAAGAGTATTTGATTATATCAATAGATTATAGGATAAACAAGGATAAAGAAAACTATAATACAGTATAATAATTTATAATTAAGGGCGAAATAGTTTCTCTTTAAAATTACGTTTTGAATAAACAAATTTGCTGAACACTAATGATTTGTTTTTGGAATGAGAAATCATGCGTCATCGAAAATAAAATCTAGTAATTTAGCGGTTTATGATAATATCTTTTACAATAATATAATAGAAGTTTTCAGATTTGCTATTACTAATTAGTGTGTGTGTGTGTGTGTGTGTGTGTGTGTGTGTGTGTGTGTGTGTGTGTGTGTGTGTGTGTGTGTAGGTGTGTGTGTATGTGTGTGTGCTCAAATTTAGTGATAGCTTGTTTGTTTCTGCACAGGTAAAAACATTTTTTTTTATAAAGATTCTATGTTAGGCTTTGAGAGAATATATTTCTATTTAGTATAGAGTATATTTTCAAAGGAATAAATAATAATAATAAATAATAATAATAATAATAATAAATAATAATAATAATAAAAAAAAATAATAATAATAAAATTAATAATAATAATAATGATAATAATTAATAATAAATCTTTATAATAATAATAATTATAAGAAGAATATATAATAATAATATATAATATATAATAATAATAATAATAATAATAATAATAATAATAATAATAATAATAATAATAATAATAATAATAATGATAATAATGAAAAATGTAAGAGAATAATATTAAATAATAAAATAAAAAATACTAAAATAATAATAATAATACCAAATAATAATAATAATAATAATAATAATAATAATAATAATAATAATAATAATAATAATAATAATAATAATAATAATAATAATAAATGTAAGATAATAATAATATAATAATAATAATATCATCATCATCATCATCATCATCATCATCATCATCATCATCATCATCATCATCATCATCATCATCATCATCATCATCATCATCATCATCATCATCATCATCATCATCATCCATCATCATCATCATCATGCATCTCATCATCCAATCATCCATCATCATCATCATCATCATCATCATCATCAATCAATCACTCACTCATCAATCATCATCTCATCATCAATCAATCAATCATCATCCATCATCAATCATCATCATCATCATCAATCATCAATAATAATAATAATAAAAATAATAATAAAACTCCTTGAGGATATAATAAATAATAGATAATAATAATAATAATAATAATAATAATAATAATAATAATAATAATAATAATAATAATAATAATAATAATAATAATAATAATAATAATAATAATAATAATAATAATAAGAAGAAGAAGAAGAAGAAGAAGAAGAAGAAAAAGAGAAGAAGAAGAAGAAGAAGAAGAAGAAGAAGAAGAAGAAGAAGAAGAAGAAGAAGAAGAAGAAGAAGAAGAAGAAGAAGAAGAAGAAGAAGAAGAAGAAGAAGAAGAAGAAGAAGAAGAAGAAGAAGAAGAAGAAGAAGAAGAAGTACAGAGGAAGAAGAAGAAGAAGAACTACAGAACACCGACTAGCAAAGACTTTACAGTCCACTCAAGGCTAGTCTGTTTAGTATTTTTGTTTATTTAATTTGTTGGATGTGTCTACAGTTATTAAAAAAACCTGTTATGTATTTTTGAAATAAGCATATTATTTTACCTATTTCTATGTAACATATGAGTCTGCTCACTTAGAGCAGATCTGCTTCTAAGCAACCAAACATCATAGTATGTTAAGTATTTTTGTTTATTTATTGTGTTGTGATCGATTAGATATACAAAAACGTGTCGAGATATTTTATCGAAGAGGACACGCGGGTTCAGTTCCAATAAATAATTTCTGTTGTCTAGGGGTTAATCTTTATCAAAACCTTTAAAACTTTGCTGAATATTAAGACCAAGCTTCAATGAGAATAATCAAAAGGTTCTGGAAGCTGTGCAGGTTTGCAAATCAATCAAGATAAAAGCAGGAGTTTTACTCATAAATAATATTAAAAGATATTCCAATCACAAGTTTTAGATCGATAGTATAAAAAGCAAAAAGAAGAAGAAGAAGAAGAAGAAGAAGAAGAAGAAGAAGAAGAAGAAGAAGAAGAATGAAAATGAAAAAGAATGAAAATGAAAAAAAATTATAATAATAATAATAATAATAATAATAATAATAAATAATAATAATAATAATAATAATAATAATAATAATAATAATAATAATAATAATAATAATAATAATAATAATAATAATAATAATAATAATAATAATAATAATATATACGGTAAACGAATAATAATTTTAAAAATGAAAAATATTAAAATAATAATAATAATAGCAATAATAATAATAATAATAATAATAATAATAATAATAATAATAATAATAATAATAATAATAATAATAATAATAATAATAATAATAATAATAATAATAACAATAATGCACAAATATTATACACCAAGAAAGTATCCATGTATCTTTTCCCGTAAAGAAAGCAAATCTATTTTTGCTTCTCTAAAAAAAACAAAAAAAAAAAAACAAAAAAAAAAAACCGAAGATGGCTTCCTCATTATCTTATTAGATGTAATTTGAGATTCTTCTGTACCAGGAACTCTTCCTTCATTTTCAATACTGTAACGTTAGATTTTCGCTTTCTTTTCCCTATATGTATAATGAGTTAATATATATATATATAATACTATATATATATATATATATATATATATATATAGTATATATATATATATATTATATATATATATATATATAGATAATATAATATATATATATATATATATATATTAGATAACACTTATCTTACAGACATCCCTACTACTCATATCCCTGTGTGGCGGGGGACGAAAGAATTTCCCACATCGTATGTCCTGCGTTGCGTGTCGTAGAAGTCGACTAAGGGACATTGGTAGTTGGGTTGGCTGCCTACTACCATCTATTTCTTGCCAGGAATGCTAATGCATGCCTCGGAGAAGGTCGTGATCGCCGTAAACGACCTTCTAACTTCGGCGAAATTGTATGAATCGTATGGGTACATGGAATGTCAGAGGAATAAATGTTGAGGAGAAAGAGGAGAGAGGCGATGGATGTATTTAGAAGGGCAATTTGATTTGCTCGCTGTGACTGAAACAAAGAGGAAAGGAAACGGTGAAAATTAAGTGGTGTGATGTGAAATGTGTGCGTGCTGGTGTGGAAGAGAATGAGAGAGGAAGAGAAGGAGTTGCAATTTTTATGAGTGACCTGTGGTTATGAAGCTATGGTAGACTTTGATTGTGTGAGTCCTATGAATTCTAATGGTTAAATTTAAGTTTGAAAAAGGTCAAGGTATGTGTGGTTGTGACGTATGGTCCATCTGAGGGAAACGTTAAAGAGAGTACGATTTTTTGGGATAAATCTGAATGATGTTTTGGATGGGTGAAGTAGGAGCTTCAGATTGATAGTTTTGGGGGGACCTAAATGGTTGGATAGGTGATCAAAAAGGGGATGGTATAACAAGGTGGTTTGGGGTGGCGGGAGAAAATGAGAATGGTAGGAAGGTGATTGATTTCTTGTGAAGAGAGAGGTATGTGTGTAAGTAATACTATCTTTAAACACAAGAGTATCCATAAGTTACTAGAGTTGGTGTAAGGTAGAGATGTATCGAAGTGAAAAGTATGATTGAATTTGTGTTGGGTGAAGAAGGAGATGTTGAAGTATGTGTTGGGATGTTAAATCAGTTAGGGGTTTAGGAATGGGATTATCGGATCATTAATGTTGTTCTATGTAAAATTTAGTTAGTTGGGGGTTTGGATGGAGAGGAAGGTGAAACGAAAAGGAAGTAGGTAAAATTAAGAATGAGAAGTTAAGTGTGCAAGATAATAAGGATAAGTATGTAAGAGCGCTCGCTAGTAAAACGGTTGAATGTGAACAAAGTTGATACTGAACAAATCTGGGGGCAAATGAAGGAAGGCAATTGTTAGTAGTGCAAAAGAAGTGTGTGGATGTTGCTAAAGTAAGGAAAATAAAGAATGTTAACAGCGAATGGGGAAGAAAGAGGTGATGAAAGAAGGTAATAAGGTAAAAAAAAATTGTTGAATGGTACTAAAAAACAAATGATGAAGATTCAAAAGAAAGATGCTTGGAATTATATAAGGAGGAAAAAAGAAATACTAAAAGGTGTATACGTAGGAGAAAACAAGAGGTAAATGAACAGTTTGGAAGGAGGATGAATGAGGACATACAAGGGAATAGGAAGCTCTTCTGGAAGGAAGCGCGAAAGGTTAAGAATGAGAATAAGGGGAATCTGCTTAGAATAATGAATAGGGATGGTGCTTTTGTAACTGATGAAATGGATGTGAGGGGAGTGTGGAAAGAACACTTCGAAAATCTGCACAATATTCAGTAATGATGAAGGTGTTAGTGAATGTGGTGCGGTTTTTGAGGGGGAAGAAAGGAATAGGTATTTTGGGGATGAGGTTATTAGTAAGGAGGAGGTAATGGGAAGGGTGAGAAAGTTGAAGAATGGTAAATCTGCAGGTATAGATGAAATTACTAGTGAAATGATCAAGAGCGGAGGCGAGATGGTGATTGATTGGATTTGGAAGTTGTGTAATAAAGCGTTTAAGGAGGGTATAGTTCCAAGGGATTGGAGGAGAGCGGTAATAGTACCCTTGTATAAGGGTAAGGGAGAAAAGGGGAACTGAAGAAATTATAGGGGAATAAGTTTATTGAGTGTTGTAGGGAAGGTATATGCTGGTATTTT
>JABUQX010018310.1:12500-27500 GCA_015478945.1 Trachelipus rathkii
TATATATATTTTATATATATTTATATATATATGTATATATATATATATATATAATATATTATAATATATATTAAAATTATATATATATATATATATATTATATATATATATATATTATCTATATTATATATATATATATATATAATATATATAAATATATATATATATATATATATATATATATATTATAATATATATATATATATAATATATATATTATAATATATATATATATAATATCATATATATATATACTATATGTATATAAATATAATGTATATATATATATATATATATATAATATATATATATACTATATAATAGTATATATATATATATATATATAATATATATATATATATATATATATAATACTAATCTGTAGAAGGTTTTTTTTTTTTTTTTTTCTAGAAGATGATGAGCTCATTGAAACATGCTTAAATATGCTTAAATCCTTGAAATTGAAGGAAAAGATGAGCATAATTGAAAATGATGCCTGGTGTGCATTCCGTAATGTGGTTCAGGGATTTTTAGGAAATTGTAAAGATCCAAATTACAAAACAGCTGATAAAAATGCTCATTGATTGTTATAAAAAATGGGGTGCCGTATGTCATTAAAGGTGCGTTATTTACACTCGCATTTGGACTTTTTTCGAGAGAATTTAAGGGATGTAAGTGAAGAACATGGTGAAAGATTTCACCAGGATATTCAGACAATGGAAAGGCGATACCAGGGACGTTGGGATAGTGCCATGATGGGTGATTATATGTTGATTTTGATAAGAGAAACCAAATCGACTCACAAGAGAAAAGCACGATCCACAAAGCACTTTTAAATGCAAAGTAAGCATGTTTTTGGCATATTAAAGCATTGACTTATATTTTGGGGATATTAGAATGTATCTTATCAAGTAAAAAGTCTTTTTTTAAGTTTCTGTTCGTAAATTTAAACCTTCAAATAAAAAATTGTAATAAGTACCTACAGTGTAAGCTCATTAACAAACCTTAAAAATGCCAAAACTTAAATATTGCAATAACTCTCAAAGTATCGATGATAGAAAAAATGAAGGTCATTTCTTTGTTCAGCGTCAAAAAATATATAATATTCAATAAAAAAAATAAAAAATAAACATTTTTTGTGTTACATAGTGTTATCATTACGATTATGTTATTATAATTATAATTATAATTATAATTATAATTATAATTATAATTATAATTATAATTATAATTATAATTATAATTATAATTATAATTTTAATTATAATTATAATTATAATTATAATTATAATTATAATTACAATTAATTGGTTGACCATAATTTTTAGGCCAAGAGGTTTTGGAACTGATTATGGGTAATTTTGTGGTGCTGTTTCCAAAAGTTTTATCTATTTGTGCGTATCACATCACATTCGTGGGATATAATACCCCTTACAGTGGCGTATCCAAGGGGGGCCGTGGCCCCCCCCCCCCGAAATTTTCTAGACACTAAAAAATTTTAAGTATCATATCTGCTAATAATATAAAGTGCAGAGGTTAAATTAATTTTATATAATTCGTCGCTGTCAGGAACAAATCTCGTAAGTCCTTTAGTTAAAACTAAACTTGAAGCCATCAGAAAAAATGCAACATTAGAATTTCAGCAGATTTTTGAAGAATGTGTAAGCGTATCAGAGCTGGGTATTAAAATTGATGTACCAAGAATTAACAAGTTCCAAAAAATACAGACCCAACATTCCTACTTCCGACCCACAAACTTATTATTGTACATTCATTTTAATATCATTTTTGAATGATTTAATATCAGCATTAGGAGAGAGGTTTTTAAATCATAAAAAAATTATTTCTTCCTTGCAATTTGTCATACCGAACAGGTGTAATGTGCCATATGAGAAGATAAAAGATTGTTTAACATTTTACAAGGAAGACCTCGAAAGCCTAATAGAAGATTTAGTAAAAGCAAAATGGGATTTATGGAAGTTGAAATGGCATCACAGCACAGCAAGATCGTCCAAAAACAGCAATAGACGAACTAGTTTCTTGCTCGTAGTCACAATTTCCAAATATTTGCATCTTGTTGCAAATAGTGGCAATTTTACCCGTGTCTACTGCTTCAGTAGAAAGAAGCTTTTCAACATTTAATACTTCTGAAAAGCTACTTGAGAAATGCTATTGGAGATGAAAGACTTACTGGACTTGCCCTCCTCTATACATACATCGAAATATTGACATAAAATCTGAAGATGTTATCTCGGATTTTGCTCACTCTCATGCCCGGCGATTAAAGTTAACAATTTAGGTAAGATAATTTTAGTAATTTATATAAATTACTCCCATTTTTTCTTAGAAATTTAATATTTGGTCCTTCCACTTTTATATATATATATATATATATATATATATATATATATATATATATATAATATATATAATATATATAATATATATATATATATATATAAAATTAAATATATATATATATATTTAATATATCATATATATATATATTATATATATATAAGAAACGATTTTTGTCTGGCCCCCCCCGAAAAAAATTTCTGGATACGCCACTGACCCTTTATATTTGTTGAAATTTTTCAAATTTGCTACGAATTTGAAAGTGATCTGAAAGTCACCGATGCGATGTTATGGAATATGTAAGAGTCAAATCATGTTGATATTTAACCTTTATTGAAGATAGCTGTAAAACATTGGTTAATCCGAATAATACAAATTAATTGTTTCATATAAAAAGTACAAAATGCCCATGACATTAAATGCAATGCATTAAGAGGTAAAAGTTTTCCGCAAAGAGAGTCATTTGTGTGCAACATTAAGAACATCTCTCTCATAAGGCTCCATCAGTAGTCAGTCATCATATTACGGTTTCACAGGCCTTGATATCGTTCTTCCATTACTCTGGTGTCCTGATGAAAACGCTTACCTTACTCTTCACTGAAATCGCTAAGATTTTCTGGAAACCTTTCCAGGTGGTTGTGCAAGCAATGCAATTTAATGCTCATGATGCATCCCATTAGCTGAAAACTGGACAAGAGCTCTCTCACTATGTCTTTAAAATTGTGCGCCTTCCTGTTTCCTAGAAAGTTATTCACAACATTGTCAAATGCTTTCTAGGCTTTTGCCTTAATAGGAAACATTGATATAACAAATTGTAGATCACTTAGTAACTTGCTGATTTGTGGTCCATTTAATATTCCTGTTTTTTTTCTTTTCTACACTAAGAACAGGAAAGGCTAAGCAAATATAGTTGAAACATTGTCATGTGTGATCAATAGCTTTCACAAATTGTTCTATTACTCTAAGCTTGATATGAAGTGGTGGCAGAATTATTTTACTCGGATCAACTAAAGGCTCATCAATGATGTTCTGTTGTTCTAGTGTTAAGCTGATTCGTAATGGCCATATATCTTTAAATCAATGCTCTTCTCTGTCTTACTACAGGCAGATTGTACTTCGAGAGGGGGACTATACAAGCTCATACAAAATAGTTTAGCATCAACTTGAAATAATATTAACCTATAAACATTTCGACACTCACAAGGGTGCAATACGGACGCAGACGTGCACACAAAACGGAGCCAATAATAAGATGAAAATATAAGAAGACAAAATCTTATTGCTATGACAAAGAAAATCAGGACAAACAGGCTGCATAGCTGGTGTAAATTTTATGGAATGGTCTGCACACAAACCCAAACAGGAGAGTTGATATTGAGTTGACTTGATTGCAAACATTTAAGAAAGGGGATTGGATAGAAGTATATGGGTATGAGGTTCGAGATTTATCAATATAATGATATTTGTAGACAAAGCCAAATGGCCGGTTTTAAGACTTACAGTAGTTATATTAAAATGTTTCGACTGCATGTGTGACCATAATCTAGTTATTAAGGTATGTGGATGGGATAGGGTAATTGGGCTATAACAATATATATGAATATAATAATATATATATATAATATTATAGTATATAAATATAATATATAATTATTAATATATAATAATATATATATAATATATAGAATATATATATATATAATATATATATTATATATATATATATATATATAAATATATATATCATTATTTTTGACGTAAGCTCAAATATAAGGTGGATTTTTAGTTACTAAAGTAATTTGCAAGCCCTAGGAGTGCTTTGTGATTTGCAAGATGTAAGCATGTATTGGTTAGTGGACGTTGCACTGGGACGTCTTCGACAGCCCATGGGACTTACTTACTGATTTCTATATTCTTAATATAGTCTTAACTTGCTATAAGTATGAACGAAGAAAGTAATCCTTTGTGCTCATTTACTCTACACGCTGTAAGCTTCGATACCACTTTAGGCTATTGTTTTCTTTTCACTTTATACTAATAATATATAAATTGTATTTTTTTAAAAAAAAAAAATAATTAATAATGTTAGTGAGTTTGATTTAAATCTGAATATATAAAAATATATTATATATATAAATATATAATGATATATATAATATATATAAATATATATATCATATATATATATATATATATAATATATTATATATATATATATATAAATAAATATATAATATAATATATATAATATAGGTATATATAATATAGTAATATTATCAATAATATAATATATAAATATATATAAATACTTATATATATATATATATTATATATATATAATATATAATATATATATATATAATATATATATATATAATATATAATATACAATATATAGAATATATAAATAATCATAATTATAAATAATATATATAGTATATAAAATATATATATATAATATATATTATAATATATCCAAATCAAAAGATCAAGTGACGAATAAAAATGCTTATATAAATTAAAAATTGTAATACCTATATTGTTAGATTTAAATTAAATTTAGACATATTGTGTTGCTGATTTTAATGTATAATAGCAAAAATTATTATATATCAGAAAAAAAAGTTGTCAAAATATCATAAACGAATATACAACAATGTTAAAAAACATTGATAGTATAATTCCATATGTAAATAGAATAGAGGACAAAATGCTTTCTGCTATTGTTCAAAAAATATATATTATAGTTATTTCGGTAAGTGTTTTTTAAGTCCATATGAACATATATCAATTAAATATATTATTTTTTAAACTATCTTACCACCACTTACTGGATATAAAGGGCTTTATTCCCTTTATTCTCAATGTTTATTTTTCGCACAATAGTAGAATAGAGTATAAGGTCTGCTTCATAGTAAATCCAAATATAAAAAGAGTTCAATAAGAGACTAATTATAACTATGTTATTTGCTATAATAATGACCATAACTTGATATCATAAATAGAGCCCTTTATGTGAATAGTACTATGATAGTTTCGTTAATCATATATAAGAAATATATATAATTAATAATATAATATATATATATAATAATAAAATATAATATATAATATATATAATATAATATATTATTAATAAATATAGTAAAATATATAGATATTAATATATATATAGTATAAATAATTATATAATATATATAAGATAAATATATAAGATATAATATATATATATATATGAATAAATAATAATAATAATAATATATATATATAATAATAAGGGTTGCCGGAGTAACGACGGAATTAGTCTCACCCCACATCACCGCACCAGAGTAAGCGAATCACGCACCGCACCGTCACCATAGTGAAGATCGAACCAATCCTTGGTATAAAAAAATATAATATATAGTATAATTACTACTATAGTATACTACTATACATATATACACTTATAGGCCCGATAAATATAGTATATACATAAATATAATATATATAATACTATTGACAAATATATTAACTAATATATTGAATCAAGGTTGTGAATAGATAGGGGGCACATAATTAATTAATTAAAAACTATTCTATGACAACCACAAACCTCGTGTTGTAACCTTTACTAAAAAATCAACATGAATATTCTTTAAAGCTCAAAAGTTCTTTTTATAAGCGTAGTCGACGAACTCTTCTGACTGGTAAATCTCTTCTGAAATTAAGGAAAAATTAAGGAAAGTAAATAAGTTCGTACCAAAGTTATTAAATTAACCATCTAGCTGTTTATAAATTAAAAAGCGATTAATTTAAAATAGAACTATTTTATTTATATATTTGATGCAAAATTGGGAAAGAAGACAAAGAATTGGCACTGAATATATGATGTTATACATTCTGTATATTGATTACGGGGTCATACACGACAACATCTGATATATATCAATTAATATGAACAAATTATAATAGCTTTTCGGCTATAATATATATAATATAATATATATATAAATATATAATTATAAATAATAAAAATATATATAATAATAATAATATAATATATAAAATATAATATATATATTAATAATATAATAATAAATAGTAAATCAAATTCACCTGCCAAAATA
Source organism: Trachelipus rathkii (assembly GCA_015478945.1). Taxonomy (NCBI): domain Eukaryota; kingdom Metazoa; phylum Arthropoda; class Malacostraca; order Isopoda; family Trachelipodidae; genus Trachelipus; species Trachelipus rathkii. Next base: position 18,968 of record JABUQX010018310.1, read on the forward strand.
TTGCTACTTTGATTCGAAACATTAACATGCCCAAGATGATCACTAAGGAAAATTGCCGCGTAAAAAGAAGCTATATCCTAAAAAATATAGCATCCGGGAGATAAAAATAAAACAATTCCACACAATTTAAGCATTCATCACAAATACCGCTAGGCTTCAACTCCTTTCAAATCCTAAATTATAATTAAAAAACCATCCACACTCATAACTCCAAAACTAATTAAGAAACATAAAATTGGAAAACAAAGTACTTTATAAACAAACGAATAAAATTTCATCTATCATTGACCATACAAATTTTAACATATTCACATGTGTTATAGAATAAAAAAAAAAAAATAAAAAAACAAAGAAAAAAAAGATTTCAATAAATGTAAAATTAAACAAAAGTTTGTAAAACACACTGAACCCAGATGTAAATAAAAGTTAGGACAATTTGATAAGCACATTGCGACGACTATTATTGTAAAATAACACAGCGTAAAATCACAACGGAATGAATTGGTATACGTTAACATAAAAATACAATTGCGTTATTATAAAACAACTTAACACCACACAACCCACCTTATATACCCCCCCTTAGCCCACATAAATTGTAACCAGAAAAACCGACACAATACAATAATCTTAAAATGTAATGGAGAAAAAATAAAATAAGAACATCTATCAAATAAAAATAGAAACAAATTCGATGAAATATTTTACTAAGCTAGAATTGTCTAAAGAACTGAACAATAAGTTATATAGAAATTAGCAACAAAATGCAACCGCCAATATAAATACATATATAACATAATATACCATAATAATTATATATTTTCGGAACTTTCGATACTAACTGCCCACTGTCCCTTCCTCAATCCCAAGCTATAAAAACATACTATTAACCATACCACCCGTACACATAACCCATACTACCTCATCTATATCCCACTCTACTAATACATATAGCCACTATAACCGATCTCACCTTTCTACAACCCCCTAATAACTATAGATAATAACTATATCAAGATACTATATAATAATAATATATATAATATAATGAGATATTGAGAAAAAAATTAATAAAAAGAATAGTTAATCAAACCATTTAATAAGTATAAAAAAAAAATGATAAAGAAAGTTAATTGTTACTATTTAGATTATCAGTAAAAAAATAAATTAAACAATATTTAATATGTAATAAGTTAAAAGTTACTGTTAACAATATATAATTTTAAAACATTTTTTTTATTTTTTTACAAATACAAATAATAAATTTTAAAAACTACCCATAATTAAACGTAAGTTTTTTTTACTTGATACTAAATCTCAAATCTAATTAAGAAATGGGAGATTTATAAGTTCTTTGATGAGAAAAATGGTCGATTAAAAAGAGGATTAAAAGAATATTTACTTGTAATTAATTATATATATTAAGAAAAATAAAGAAAATAGAAATATTAATCGAGCTCGAGTCCGACGCCTCAAACAAGCTAAAAAAAGAAGAATAAAAAAAACTGCAAAAGACAAGCAAAATTCTATTCTTAAATTTGAATATTAATTTATATAGTTAATTTCTCATTTTTAATGACTTGAAACCCCCCTTAACTCTATAAAATGAACATAACAATACCAACCCTACACAAACAGACTTACACATATAACTTACCAGCAAACCCTACTACAATAATACGATATAGCATATATTACATCACAATAAATACGCCCGCACACCGCGCCTACTATACTATCAACCTATCCACCACTACTCACCCCTAAAAAACCTACTATAACCCTACTCTACTCAACTCACACTTACTATATATTAATATATACATCACTCATACTATATCTACCATAGCTATAAAGCACTAGATATAAATACATACTATCCCAATCTAAAGTTACTATATACGTATATAATATATAAAAATTGTGGAAAATTTTTATTTTTTGTTATAATATTTTTTAACGTTACACTATGTATTATAATATAATATGTACAACCAAGAAAAGAACAGTTTTCTTTGAGGATACCTATTAATAAACAATCAAGAAATACAGTTATCACAGAGATAATGATAATATAAAAAAAACACACTTATTTCCACCATGAAGTAGGGGATATTTATAATAAGCAGGCAGAAATTGGTGTGAACCCTTCTAGTGTGTACTCCACCATTAATAATGATGTGTTTCCATTAACGAATGAATGTAGAAATGGTTTTTCCAGCATCTATTCATCGTACGCACCAGATAGTGATTCACGGCGTATAGGAAGGGTTGTTCACCCCTCAAAACCTTCCCGAACTTTTGACTCACGATGATGTACCACAAGTTAACATTCTTGATTGCGGGTTAGCAGTTAGAGTATAGTTGCCTGCACACAATTCTATATTTTAATAAAATATAATTTTAATTCGATTTTGAACAATTAAACTATGAATTATTTTAACTAACACTTAAAAATATTTCCTAAAAAATTTAAGTTATTATTTTTTTATTGCCTTTTAAATCAATTTTATTATTTTACTTATTTATTATTAATTTGGCTATCATTATTGATTGTTAATTGATAAATAATAGTCAGATGGTATAATTTGAATGTTGTAATAGTGATTCATCAAATATAGATCTATTTTATGATTAATTGTAATTCCTTTTCATTGATTATATTTTTTATTTATTTTTATGATTATAATTATTATCAATTTATTTTCTAGGGTAATAAATAGATTTTTCAACTTTTATTTTTTCTTTACTTTTACTTAATTTATATATATATAATACTTAATATATATATATATAGATGACAAGTTTAGATTTGAAGTTATAGAAAACTTATAAGATTTTTACAATAAAGATTAGATTTTATTCTTTTTACTCTTCATCATACGAGGTTCATTAAGAAAATATACGTCTTTTAAAAGTAATTAGTCAGTAGGTAGTATAGTTAAGTAGTTATATAAGTAGATAGTAAAGTAGTAGAGAATTAGTGCAAGTTGAGTTTAAATTGTCACTCACGTAGTGGAGGTCGATATATGTAAGTATTCAGCTAACTCACATAGAGAATATATGAATTATTAAAGATATATATTCAAGATAACTCTCAATGTAATTGCATTACTAGTCAGCACGGTATTGAAGAAATATATATCGTTCATTATTGACAGTTTAAATAGAATCATTTAAAGAAAGCGATTTGAAAGAAAATCAAGAATATTTGTAATAGATTATATCACAACTCACACTCACATACTGTAATTCACTTGGAAAAAGACAGTAAACTACACGACACACTCATCACAACACACTCACAATATATACACAATATATACACAGCTCAACAATAACTCACAACACACACACAAATTTTCTTACTTGTGTAAAATTGTATTAATTAGAATATATAGCAGATCTAGTGTTAAAATGGTTCTTTATTGTAAGAAATTTATTTGATCTAATAAAATTTAATATTGCAATCATTTAATTAGTGCTTTTTTTTATATCAGGGCAGTGGAGTTTCTCCTTTTTTTTTTTTTTTTTTTTTTTTTTTTTTTTTTTTAGCTTCTCATTTTAAATTATTACTCGGAACTCTACCATTTCAAACGCAGTTTATTGGCATCTCCATCCTTCTGGCTTCTGACCTCTGAGCTATTTATTATAATATCCCATGCTGTTATTTCTATCATCGGAATATCTGTGTTATCTTCACATTTTTGTTATTAGGGTTCGGCACCACCCGAAGAACGAGATAAAATCTAATACCACAGCATGTGTCTGCTTTAAGGAATATTTTGGCAATCTAATTTAATCTTAAATTACGTCAACATTTGCCAGGCAGTTCAAGCGAAAAAGAAAATATAGAAGTTCCAGTTATTGTATACGTTGAAATAAAGTTTCTTCCACGTGGCTTTAAGTTCTTGCCTATGGCATTAAAACTATATATACAGTTGCGAAAGGTAAAATCTCTTAAAAATAAAGAGAGCTTTGAGTCATAAATAAAAAATTACAAACTTTCACGAAACCTCAAGAAATCAGTTCCTACTGCTTTGAATATGCTGTATAAACTAATACTGGATATATAGTATCTTAATAGATCAAAATTATAATGCAGCTATTCATCTTCAGATTAAAGAAGAATATGCTGTATACATACTGAAAGTAATCTAAAGTCAAATTAATGCAGCTATCATTAACTTTAGATTAAAGAAGAATATCTTCATTTTCTAGAGATAGAAAATTTGGTATTTAACTTTTCAAATCTTAGAGCTGAAAGATTTTACCTCTGAAAAGGAAAGTTTCTTTTATTTTTTTCTTATTAGTCAGAGCAGGACAATTAACTAGGATATGGTGAATAGAGAAGAGTGTGTGGAAGAGAAAAGAGGGACATACAGGTTAGTGTTCTCCAGACCAAGACTCATGCCGCTCAGTTTCTCTTCCCAGCATTCCTAATAGCAATTACAATATTTACGTATAAGGATGGGATAATAGTCGGTTACGGGAATACAACACTTGCCAGGGCCAATGGAAGGTATATTGGACCGTTGATTGTTGTGGTAGGTGGGGTTAAGACTTCCCGTCAACAACTTCATTGCCTTGCCAAGAATCTCGACGTAAGTCGAGACCAAGCAATATGTCGAGGTTTTCTTCGTGTGCTAAGGAAAGAGAGAATGGGTGGTTTGCTTTACTGCTGTAGGGTCAATAAATTAAGATTTTAAATAAAAACACATCAGGGTCAAGGACGCCACTCACACGATTTGTAGGATGTAAGGAAAAGGTGGGTAGTTTGCTTTACTGCTTTACTGCTGTAAGGTCAATAAATTAAGATTTTAAATAAAAACACATCAGGGTCAAGGACGCCACTCACACGATTTGTAGGATATAAGGAAAAGGTGGGTGGTTTGCTTTATTGCTTAAAGATCATAATTATAAAAAGACAATAATTTTAAAAAGTCATACCCAAGTTTGGGGCAGCGCACAACTCCGGGGGCATTAAACCTCGGCTCCGATGAGGTGTCTTCACCATTCACCAGCTATAGGGCTGCCAAGTTTGGAAGGGATAGGACACTGTAGAGCGTTAACTCGGGGTTGCCAGACATGGCATCTGTCGATCGTGCCCTGTATACTTTAATAATCGATAGTTTTAATTAATTAATAATTTCTTTAGATTATGTTTTGCAATGTAATAAGCCACTCAGAACATGTAGAAAGACGATTTAAATATAGATTAAATACCATGATTAATCAATTGGAATCATCAGAAATGGTCTAAGGATTTCGAGCATAAGACATGTACTTCCCTATTTTGTCTCTTTAACTAAGATTGCTACTTTTCCAGCTTGACGCTTTAGAACTTCCATTAATTTTGGGGTACGTTCGGCTTTTCCTATTTGCTTCGAATTGCTTATAAGATTTGCTGTATAAGTATTGTGGAGACCATCACGCACTGCTAACTGTAAAGTATGAACTCCACAGTCCACACCTCATGTGTGCAATTTTAAGCGTCATCGGAACTATATCTTTTTTATAGTTTATCGCAAGTTCATTCTGAGAACAACAAGTACTTTTTCGTTTTAACATTCAATAAAATCAGTATCACATTTACCAGCTTCCTGTTCCTCTCCCTCAGTGTCCTTATTTATTTTTTCATTGTACTGATCTGTTTGATGCGTATTCGTAACTAAGCTAATAACAATGCATTATAATTCAAATTCTTTAAAACGTCAAAACAAACTTCTGTAATATTGGCTAAAATGTTAACCAGGTGGGGACTTGTGGGGGTAGGTTTTAGTAATATTGTTTTATTTCGTCCCATAATTAAAGAATACAAAATAATTTATCTTTGCCTTGTTCGCTCTACGTTTTAAATGCAGGTAAGCGTCTTTAAACAATTTAAGTTTAATTTTTTTGCTTCGCTTCTTTCTAGATATTTTTACGAAATATTTTCCAGGTCTAAAGAGGGACTTTTCCAGTTTCGAAAGTCATATTTTTCCAACATGATTTAATCCTGTTGTTGCAATAAAGCTAATGTCATAACATGGCCAAAAAAAATATTTTTTTTTTGCTGCCAAGGATATTTTAGTTGAATTTATAGTATATCGGGTGTGCTGATTCAAAAGACATAAGTTTTCCAAGATTGGCTCTAGTTCTTTAGATACAGGGTGTTCCAGATTTATGTCTTATACAATATATTTTTTAATGCTATTTTACAGTAATATGTTTTATTCTTTTTAAGGGGCTTCTTAATATTAATAGCTTATTTTTTGTTATTTCAGAACACTATAGATACTTTCACGAAGAGCGCTGTTTGAATAACATAATGTATTCGCGTCATCTGTGTGAATATTTCAGAGAAGAAAGAAGAATAATACTAATTTTTGGTGAAGCAAGCATATTTGCATACTTTGGATTGAACTCGAGACAAATTAAGTCTTGGGCTCCATATGGTCTGTAAAACGTGTGGTCGAAAATCTCGTCAGGGGAAAATGGACGAGAAAAAGGTTAAATTTGTGTGCTATTGGTATGGCGGGAGCAAGATATCTACAACGGTGACTGTTTATTTTTGTTTGGTAATGTGAGTATCATCGTTAAATAAACGTAAATTTGAGTATCCGGATTTGGATTCAGCAAGGCGACCTGTACCACACTCCGACGATGTACCATCTCGTGTTACTACACTCCAGATAGATTGGTCTGATGAAGAAGATATCCAGGATTTGGTGCAACGTGCAGATAGTGGTAGTGAATATGAAGAAGTACTTCTACACGGCAACAATTCTCCCAGGAAGAGATCATTGATTTAGTACGAGAAAGTCTCTCCAAGCAAGATTATGAGCTTTTAGCATCTAGACTAGGTGAAAAGAACTGTCTTCAGCCCGAATGTAAAATAAACTTTTTTTGCAAGAAGTGTAGTATTTTCCATATTTCATTGGAGCGAAGACTAGTAAACTGTAGGCAACATCCCTGACTCTACTCCAAATGGGTTTACCTAAATACGACATGAAGTTGGCGATTGTTTAGTGGATAGTTAACGAGAAGCTGGTGCGTTATTGAAAACATGGCAATGTTATGCTCGATTCCAAATAGGTCCTCACAAAACTGAAAGAGGATATTGAAAAATATACAATGTTTGCAGAGCTTAGAATAATGACCAGTGGTCTATATGGTTGTTTGAGATGGTGAACATTTATTGGGCAGAAAGCGGATATACTACGTACCCTTGTTCATATCTTGTGGATAGTAGGCTAAGGACATGGAAAAGTTGTATGGCTTCTAGGAAAATATGCATGTAAGGGCATTCAATATATTAACGAACCAACTGGTTGACAGGGATAAAACATATTTTCCCACACTCATCAAACTAGGACTGATGAAGCAATTGTTAGGGCCCTAGACAAAGAGGGAAAAAAAAAAATTTTTGGCAATTTTTTTCCAGGTTGAGTATGGAGAATAAAGCTGATCCTTTAGCGGCCTAAAGTTCGCCAAATCATGAGGATGCAATTTCATAAATTCCATGACTGAAATTGAAGCATCTGATGGTGGTTGGTTTTGGTTTTCAGAAATTTTGTACCTTTCCATCTGCCAACTATGTAGAACTCGTAAAGAAAATGCTTTCAGACTTCAAATTTGAATGGCTAATATGAGCTAAAAGTTCACTTTCCTAATAGTCGCTTAGATCGGTTTCCGGATAATCTAGAATGTTATAGTGAGGAACAAGGGGGAGAGGTTCCATCAAGTCAAGGTGATGGTAGAAAGATACCAAGGAAGATGGTAACACACATGAATGGAACTTTGTTGGAGCCTTAGTGATTGTCCACATCTGCACACGAAGACGAATCAATAGACAGCGATTTGTAGTGGATTAATTGTGATTCATTGGTAGTGAATTGAATGTTTTGACCTATTAGCATTATATGTTTTGTCATTAACAATTATGATATATATCTTCGTGTTTTTTTTTTGGTGAATTACGTTACAACCTAATAAATTGTTGTTTTTAATGTATTTTTTGTGACCACCCTGTATCTCAAAAACTAGAGCAAATATACAATAAACGAGTCATTCGGAATCAGGGCAACAGGTTACCACCTATAAAATGACCTTCAAATGTTTTGCCGCAAGAATTCTTTGTTTTGGTTGTTAAAGATTTATACTTTATCTATTTAAACCATTAGTAATTTTGAAATTTTTTTTACTTGACATAAGTCGAACAGTTTTTGACATTGAAAAAATATCCACTTTAGTCTGAGTTTTTGAAAATAAAGGTTTATCCTGAACAGCTTTTGCATTACCTTTCTTTTTAGCAATTTATTTTTGCCCTTGTGCGAGCATCCACTTTTAAATGCACGAAGCGTCCTTTAAGCAATTTTTAAGTTTGTTTTTTTGCTTATCCTCTTCTTCTAGAATTATTTTACGAATATTTTCTCTGTCTAAAGGGACTTCTAGTTTCGATGTCATGTTTCCACACAGTTCTTTAATCCTGGTAGTACAAAAAAAAACTAACGAATCAATATCTTTAACAACCATTATAATCAATTGTATT
>JABUQX010018310.1:32500-38093 GCA_015478945.1 Trachelipus rathkii
AATTTATATATTAATTTCGTTGTTGGATCATATTTATTTTGTACTTAAATAAGAAATCTTTTGAAGATTCCTACTTATTTAATGTTTAATAGTTATTTTTCCAAATTTTTCTACGCAACAGGATTTTTTTTGATTATTGTTTAATTTTCTAGTGAAACGCGATTTTTATTATTTTAATTTATCATTCCACAGATGTCAAAAAACCCAGTTCCTCAGATCAAAATCAACGATTTTCTAGAAACTTCAGTCTTTCAACTCTTTGGAGTTGGAAACTTAAAATTGTTGGAAGGACCTGAGAGTGAAGAGCCTTTTTCCATTTTCTAACACTTTTTCTTCAGTAACATACGTCCTGTTTTCCTATTTATAAATTTAAGCTTCGTTCTTGAGGAGTTATATATATATTAAGTATTTAATATTTATTATATATATTTATATTTATTAATTATATTAATATTATATATATATATAATATATATAATATATATCTATATTGTATATATTATATTATATATATATATATATTATTATATATATATATATATAGATATATAATATAAACCCTAAAAATGTATTTTCCCCTGCTGGGTATTCGATTCTGGAACCAGCAGATGACCGTGCAGGGTCAGGATCGAATCCAGCATGGGGAAAAACATTTTAGGGGTTGTATTTATTATATATATATATTTTGCGGGTATGCAACTATATATTATATATATAATATATATATATATATATAATTAATATATAAAAAAATATATTATATATATTATATATATATTAAGTATATATATATATTTTATATTATATTTATATATATTACTATTATATTTATTATATATTATATTATATATATTATTAAATATATATATATAATTTATTATTATATATATATTTAATATTATATTATATTATAATATCATTCTATATATAATATACTATATATATATAATATATTATATTATATATATATATATACTATATATTTATAATTTATATATATATATATAGTATATATAGTTGATAGTTTGGCTCGTGCTGTGAGGTTGTTTCGTGTGTTTGGTCTTCCCTGTGTTATTTTTAATCGTGGTTTTAAATTTTTAGTTTTAGTTGTAAACTTTGTAATTAACTTATTATTCCCTAGTGTTGTATGTTATGTTCAATTGTTTCCTAATATTATTTTTAACGTACTATCATATATTTATATTAATAAATGGAAGATTTTGCTGCGAAAATTTTTACTCTGAAACTTTAAGCTAATTGTTTATTTTTTTTTTTTTTGCTTTTTCTTAAAGAGTTAATATCATATTGAAATAGGATTTTGGTTTATTTTACGCTTTTTAATATACTGGTTTTAATTTTAAATTTTAGCAGGTTTTTATGCAGGTTTTCATTACGTTGGGGTACTTTTAAATTTAGCTTTTGTTTTAGTCATTTGTTAAAGTTATTTGTTTGTCTGCGTGTGTGTAGGTGGTGGTTGGTAGATTTAATGTTTTTCAGTTTTGAGTGGTGTAGATTTGTGCTGCTTTAATTCTCTTAGATATTTAAAAAAAATTCTGTTAATACGGTTTAGTGTTTTATAATTTCTATTAAATTTAGTTTTTAGCGTCAACAATATTTATCTGATTTACTTTTTTTTTGACTGTTGTTTTTGTCTGTTTGTTGTTTGTCTGTTGTTTTGTTTTGCTGTGGCTGTGTGTGCGTGTAGGATGGCATTTGCGCGTGCGTGGACTTTCTATCGACTGTTCTACTCGCGCTTATAACTCAAATCTTTGCTGTGTGGAATATCTCTCTCTTACTCTAACCTTAATTTTTGCTCTTGCTGAGACCTCGATGGAAGATTTATCCTCTAACTAATTTAACGTATCAACTAGCACTTATTTTTAAAGAAAATTTAAATTTTCCCCCCCCCGTCTGAAGGGGGCAGTATTGCTATGTAAACATATTAACAATCCTATACAGTCTCGAGAATTCGAATCGCTAATTCGATTTTATGGCTTAAATCTTTCTTCTCTCTTCATAATATTGTGCTTCTGCTACTGTTTCCCTAACAGAACAGATTTACGCTTTTTTGATATCTTACTATTCTCACGAGCTGTTATATCTTCTCATCCAAAATAACTGAGGTCCCTCTATTTAGGGGATTTCAATGTAAACACTGAATGGTTGGGGTCTCTCATACTGATTTAGGTTGGGGAGGAGGCCGAATCATTCAGATTCTCAACGATCTGGGCAACTAATTAAAGACCACACACACATTCCGGATCGCCTTCTTGAAACACTTGACCTATGTTTCACACTAGTCCTTCTCTCTTTAAATACACAACTTTCGCTCCTATCGGTAAATCGTACCACACTTGTAGCTCTTAATTGTAATACTTTTCTCGCAAGCTATCCTGCCCTTCGCGTTTTTCTGGCACTTTGATCGGGCCGATTGGGGGGGCTGCGTTGCTTCTACCGTAACTATAATTGGAGTGACTGCTTTTGTCTTGGTGACGCTTCGATGTTGCGATATAGGTGGGAGCTGTATGTTGATGGGATAGCGGTTTATTCTTGTCGACTAAATCTTTCTTCTCCTATATCCATGGTTGATCGTGGCTTGTTCTGGCCATTCAGAGCTAGATAGAGGCAGTGCGTTCGGGAGTGGAAAATTCTTCGTTCTCCATCAGTAATTGCTAATTTTCATTCTGCTAGAATCGTTTGTCAGGCTCTCTTCGACGAGCAAGCCGGGCTTCAATAACGAAAGTGCGCTAACCTCCTTGGTTTCCTACTGACATCTTTCTGGCTCTTGCCAAAAACATTTTCTAACAACTTCTGTAAATCTGTCTTTCTCCTTTTCGCTCTGATGGATCTGTTGCTAATGTCTCCACTGATAAGGCAATCTTCTTCGGCTCTATTTTCCTCTAACTCAACTGGACGATTCTGGGATTCCTCATCCTCTCCTTTCTCTCAGGTGTCTATGCCTTGCCTGTATTACATTTCGATCGGGTGCTAGGCTCCTGAATATGTGAACGTCAGGAAGGCGGGTGGCCCGGATGGCATTCTCCCCGAGTTTTTGAGGAGTGTGCTTCCGTGCTATGCCCGCCTCGTTCAACTAATTCTCTATGTTCAATCTATAAACTTTCCTCAGTGGTTGGAGCACGCCTGTTCACCATTCGAAAAAAGGAAGCCGCTTGATCCTTCTAACTATTATATAGCTCTCACTTGTATCTATCTAAGATCTTTGGAAACGTCTTCTAATCTACTTTAGATATGCTGGATCTCATTCCCTTCTTCGATCGCAGTAACGTTTCGCGCTCGAGTTAGGTGATATATTTCCTATTCTTACGGATTTATGGTTTTCCCGCCCTTCGGAACTACGGGAAGACTTGCGTGGTGGCTCTTGACATATCAAGCCATTTGCGAGTGTGCAAGCGTACTGCTCTCCAAGCTCTCTTTGGTTTTCCCTCCTTCTCTTTGCTTAACTTATGTCTAGTTTTCAAATCGCTCAATATCGTGTTGTTTGATGGGGCGACTTCTTTCCTTTACTGTCAATAGTGGTGTTCCAGGTTCTGTCTAGTTGCTATTTATTCTATTTTCATTTGATCTTCTGCACTGCACATTACTCTATTTCACTCAATGCAGATGACTGACCTTCATTCTTCAATCATTTTCCATTCTGCTCCTTCTTTTAATTCTAGAAATTTGCCTCCCGCTTAATCTTTCTATTCTATGTTCGCTGATCTGGATAGAATTCAGGGTGGGTCGTCTGAACCTTGTGAATTCCAATTCTTTAAAACTCACTCTACAATTCTCTCTCTAAGACCTTCTACTTCCTATCTCTTTCGCTGGTTCTTTTCTCGTCTCTCCTGTCGACAATGTAAACCTTGGCTTAACATAAACAAAAAAATTCTTGGAAACTCACATCACATACGGTTGCTAAGGCTGGCGCTCAAAGAAGTGGGAGTGTCTGTTTTGACTGCGAGACTTTTTTTCTCTTCACAGTTACTTCAGTTATACAGGGCATCATCCGCCTTGTATGGAGTATTGCTCTCATTGTGGGGGGGGCTCAGGTTTCACCCTGGTTTTGGATAGGGTCGAGTCAAAGGCAAAAGACTTATCAACTGGCCTGTTCTTTCTAGTTCTCTTGACCCTCTACTTTGCGGCGAGATTTGTGCTTTATCTCTTTCCTATTAGGTACCGTAGCGGCAGAGTGATCGAGGAAGTTTCCCACTCGCGTGCCACTACTTTTAAGACGCCCTCGTGCACAAGGGGGTGGCTGTGTCGGCACATGAGTTTGTGTTGATATCAGCAACTCAAGACAGTTTGCTGCGGTGCCTCCTTCTTTCTTGCCCCTCTGTTCTGTGGATTCTCTTCCATCTTCTGTGTTGTTTACCCAATTTAATCTCCCTCACTTTTAAAGCCTGCGTCTGTGCTCATCTGCGTAATTTGTGTTAGTTGAATTTTTTGTTGTTTGAACACCCCTCCTTGAATAGGGCTTTGCCCGTGGCGGTGGTGATAACCGTAAAAAAATAATAAGAAATAAATAAATATTATATATATATATATATATATATATATATATATATATTATTATATTTATATATTATATATATATATATTATATATATTAATATATTATATATATATATATATATATATATATATATATAATTATATATATAATATTAATAATATAATATATATATATAATATTATTATATATATCTATATATCTATATATTATTAATTATATTATATATATATATATTATTCTATATATGGACAAGTTACTTAACGCCCACACGAAAAGGAGTAACAACACTAGTTTTATTTATCACACCACCATTATTATATATATATATATATATATATATATAATTATAATATTATAATATATATATATATATATATTAATATATACTATATATATATATATATATAATATATATCATAATATTATATATATATAATTATATATATATATATATTATGATATATATATACTAATATATATATATATAATATTATAATAATTTATATTATTTATATTATATATTATTATATATATTATATATATCATATATATCTATATATAATATATAGTTATGTTGGATAGTGTTAACTGTAATACTGTCAAAATACTAACAACTGATCATTTGTTTAAGAAGCAAATAAATCTGTTAACAACATAATTTCTGCCGTTGTAAAATAAACCTATCGTACATCCCTAAAAATTTGTTATTTATTTTTTTTATTTTTATGTTAGTTTTAATTAATTTGTACTTTTTCATAACTGAATTTGTACGTGATTCCAAAAATGTGTATTCACTGTTTAGTGTAGCTATCGTTGTTTTTTTAACTATGTGCGTCGCCTAATCTGGAGGCTATATATATATATATATATTATTATATATAATATATATATATTTATAATATATATATATATACTATTTATATATATATATTATGATATATATATATATATATATATATATTATATAATATATATATATATATATATTTTTTTATTTTTTATTTCGACTACACTTTTTCCCGTTGAGCGGGGTAGTGGTACTGTACAGCCTCTGTCTCATTTCCATTTCCGCACATTCGC
>JABUQX010018311.1:0-20785 GCA_015478945.1 Trachelipus rathkii
TCCATTTATATGCCTGCGTAATTGTATTCGCCTCCGATGAGCGTCTCAGCAGTGAATTTGGTCATTTCATTGATTTAGTTAGAAGGTAAGATATAATTTTCCTCTTTAGTTAGAAAATAAGCTATTATTTTACTTTTTTAGTTAGAAAGGAAGTTATTATTTTGACCTTTAGTTAGAAAGTAAGTTATTTTACTCTATAGTTAGTAAGTGCTATTATTTTGCTCTTTAGCTAGAAAGTAAGTTATTAATTTGTTCTTTAGTTAGAAAGTAAGTTATCATTTTTTTCTCTTTAGTTAGAAAGTGAGTTATTATTTTTCTCTTTGGTTAGAAAGTTCTATTATTTTGCTCTTTAGTTAGAAAGTAAGTTATTATTTTGTTCTTTAGTTAGAAAGTAAGTTATTATTTTGTTCTTTAATTAGAAAGTAAGTTATTATTTTGTTCTTTAATTAGAAAGTAAGTTATTATTTTGTTCTTTAATTAGAAAGTAAGTTATTATTTTGTTCTTTAATTAGAAAGTAAGTTATTATTTTGTTCTTTAATTAGAAAGTAAGTTATTATTTTGTTCTTTAATTAGAAAGTATTATTTTGCCATTTCATAGATAAAAACTTGTCTAGAGACTATTTAAAAAAAATTAATTTATTATCATTTTTAATTGATTCAATAAATAAATAAATGCTTCAATAAATAAATGCAACACACTAACTTAACCATTCCATCCAAACCTATATAGTGTATATATATACCTTTGTATTGGCCTTGCAAATATCATAAAATCAATACCAATTCTTACTATTAAAACTTTCCTAAATAAAAAAAAGATCATGGAAAAAATGATTACAAAAATATATTTTGTTCTCATTTCTTTGCACCGAACTTGTTCAGTTTGGTAATCAACTTTACAAATTGGAAGATATTATGATTTGTTATTTTATCATCATCATGTACCTTTTTTTCCCCAAGACGGTGTGTGCAATGCACCGGAAACAGAAAAGTAGTAGAAGAATATGACGCAAGTCGAAAAGAAAGCCCAGCCTTACCGACCCCTCTATGCCTGTTAGTGAGAACTCGTCGCAGAAAATCCACCCTAGAGCTTCACGGGACCGCGACGGACCCTCACTATGGCATATCGTCAAGTGTAGGGTTCATCTCTTGGCCCAGGTGGGCCACAACCATACCCCCTCACAAACCCCCGCCTATTCACTCCTATTATGCACCTTTCTTCTGGCCTCTGCCAAACTCACATTTCTCTCCTCCAGACATTCCTTTACTGACTCAATCCACTTTTTCTTCGGTCTCCCAGCAGGTCGATTCAAAACACACTCTCCACTATACATCCTCTTAACCAACAGACTATTATTCATTCTTTCCACATGACCAAACCATCTCAACATGCTTTCATTTATTCTCTCATTTACCCCTTTCTTCACACCACACAACTTTCTAATACGTTCATTCCTCATTTTATCAATTCTTCTCACACCTAACATGCCTCTAAGATTGTCCGTCTGAACACATTGAACTTTAGATCTATACCTCTTATTCCAGGCCATAGTCTCACTACTATACATTAACACAGGTAACAAGATACCCTCATGTAAGACCCTAGCCCACTCAAGACTTGTCCCTTTACATCCACCAACGATTTAATTACACCAGCCACCTTCCTGCCATTCACAACTTTCCTACTACACTCTGCATCATCCGTTCCCTTTTCATCCAACATATATCCTAAATATTTAAACTCGACACTTGTTCCAGCTGCTCACCATCTAACATAACTTCACACCAAGGACTGTCCTCACTCACAACCATAACTTTTATTTCCTATCTACGTTTACTTTCAAACCCCCTTTTACACAATCTGCCAAATCTCTCTACCAATCCTCTCAAACCCTCTTCAGATTCACCACACAAAACCAAATCATCCGGATATAATAGTTAGAGCACCCTCCACTCGCCTCCATTCTCCATCATTCTAACACCATTTCCTGCTACCCCTATCTCTAATTCTTTCATAACCCCATCCATATACAAATTGAATAACCAAGGAGACATAACACATCCCCGCATCACTCCGCTATTAATATTAAACCAATCACTTTCGACACCATTTATTCTTACACACGCTTCACTATCGTCATACATATTTTTGATTCCATTCAGAAGCCTACTACCAACATCACATATCACTAACACTTCCCATAGAGCTTCCTTATCAATCCTATCATATGCCTGTTGCAAATCCATTAAACCTAAAGAAAATTTATTCTCCTTCTCTCTCATTTTTTCAATCATTTGTTTCAATGTAAAGATTTGATCCACACATTCTCTACCACTCCTAAACGCACATTGTTCTTCACCAATCAATCCTTCAGTCACTCGACGCACTCTTTCGACCAAAATACCAGCATCTATCTTCCCTACAACACTCAATAAATTAATTTTCTTACAGTTCCCTTATCTCCCTTTACCCTTATATAAGGGTACTATTGCTGCTCTCCTCCAATCCCTCGGAACTATACCCTCCATAAACGCTTTATTACACAACTTCCAAATCCAATCAGTCAACATCTCGCCTCCGTTCTTGATCATTTCACCAGTGATTTCATCTACACCTGCGGATTTACCATTCTTCAAGTATAAGATTATTATTGTTATTTTATATTTATTCAAATTTATTTTCATTTTTATTTTACTTTCAGTGAGAAAAGAGTTAAGAATTTGCAAATTAGTATTGTTCAAAAAGAAGAAGAATTAGATTCTGAAGTAGAAATTGATGAACCACCAGATCCACTTGATGGAGAAAGTAGAAATGCGGAGGATAATGTTGGCGATGTTAGTGAGAGTTCTTTTTTTATACTTAATGACTCTTCTACTGGAACCCCTTGTCAAGTGGAGGTTGAAGTCGTTGGTAGTGACTCGGATCTCATGGATTTGCCTATAAATAGTTCTGATACAGTTTGTACCGAGGTAAGAAGACTTTCTCAAACTTTTATTTTTCTTATTTTGTTTTGCTATTATTATTATTATTATTATTATTATTATTATTATTATTATTATTATTATTATTATTATTATTATTATTATTATTATTATTATTATTTTCATTTCATTTCATCATCCTTTTTTTTCCCCCCCAAGACGGGGTAAGGTGCGTGACATGCATCGGAAAAGAGAAGTAGTAGAAGAATATGACACAAGTCGAAAAGAAAGCCTAACCTATATACCTTGCATACCTTTTAGTGAGAACTGTCGCAGTCAGAAATCCACCTTAGAGCTTCATGGATGGCGTGACGGACCTCACAATGGCATATCGTCAAGTGTAGGGTTCATCTCTTTGGCCCAGGTGAGCCACAACCATACCCCTCACAAAACCCCGCCATTCACTCCTATTATGCACCTTTATTCTCGCCTCTGTCAAACTCACATTTCTCTCCTTCAGACCTTCGTTTACTGACTCAGTCCGCTTAACCAACCGACTGTCATTCATCCTTTCCACATGACCAAACCATCTCAACGTACTTTCATTTATTCTCTCATTTACCCCTTTCTTCACACCACATAACTCTAATACGTTCATTCCTCACTTTTATCAAATCCTTTCCACACCTAACACGCCCTAAGATTGTCCATGTGAAACACATTGAACTTTAGATCTATAGTTATTCCATCTAATGTCTCACTACTATACATTAACACAGGTAACAAGATACCCTCAGGTAAGACCCTAGCGCACTCAGGTACTGAGGGGGCGGTAAGGCTGGGCTTTCTTTTCGACTTGTGTCATGTTCTTCTACTGCTTTTCTTTTCCGATGCCCGTCGCGCACCTTACTCCCATTCTTGGGAAAATATAAGGAAGATAAAGAAAGAAGAAAGAAATTCAAATGTTGAAGTTAGTCTACCTATAATATAAAGTTTTAAATTTATCTATATGTTAGAGTTTGCCAACCGGGGTCAACATGAACACCCCGGGGTCTACAGAAGCTTTGAGGGGTCCGGGGGTCCACCAGGATTTTTTTTAATATTGAATTGGATTAATTATTAGCTTTTACTAACCTACAAATATATATTTAATTTAGGAATATTATATATGAGTATATGGGGGGTCCATATACGTAAAGTTAGGACTCAGGGGGGGTCCACAAGCGAAAAAAAGGTCGGAACCCCTGATCTATATCTATCAGCCTCCCCTCGAATCCCCATAGACTAGCGGTGAGGTGCGCAAACATGCACCGAAAATCTGAGGCATGCATGAGACTTCCTAGAGCATTAATACAATAATACATGATAGCTGAGTTTCAACCATAGCGAGGGAAGTCTTTCCCCTCCCCACAAGGTCGCCTCTTACCACGCGCACAAAATATGTTATGGGAATTCCTTTTTCCCCTCACATACAGAGATAAATTTTAAATCTATTTATATTATATTTATTTAAAACAGTTACAGTTAATTTTATAAAGAGATAATATATTTAACTTGAAATTGATTATCTCTAAAGTTCAATACTTTATTATTATTATTATTATTATTATTATTATTATTATTATTATTATTATTATTATTATTATTATTATTATTATTATTATTATTGTTATTATTATTATTATATACAGCTTTTGTTTGGAAGAATGTTTTTAATCGAGTTGATCTTTCAAGCGTGTATCCGGATGTTGATTTGAACCCATTGTCATATTTGGATTGATCTTTTTTTCATAGCCTTTAACCTGGAGGTGACCAACTTCTGGCGCATGTTCGCCACACCTGATGTATCGAACCCCTTTTAACAGTATATTTAAAATTATTCTTTTTTTTTATTTATGTATAAAAATTGTTAAAATCACAGAGCCGGGGAGCTGCAAGGATTTGGGTGGAGCTAAAGTCAAGGACGGTAGGGAGAGCTACTGGAGAGAAAGTGTTATACTTAAGAGCTACAAATTATGGTTAAAGTTACCAATAGGAGAAAAAGTGGTGTAATTATAACAAGATGGAGTAATGAAGAAGCATAAGTCAAGCTTGTTTAGGGTGATCTGGGATATGCGTAGGTTCCCTAAACTGTTTCAGATCGTTAAGAATACTGAATGATTTACCTCCTCTCCATATGTATCAGAAGGAGAGGAATCCAACCAATCAGTTTAGTGTAATTTGAAAATCCTTTAAATAGAGGACCTCAGCATTTGGATATGATGTAACACTCGCGTGGGAAGTTGTAAGATATTCAAAAAGAACTGGAATATTTGTTCCAGTTTGGAAGCAGTAGCAGAAACAAGATAAATCGTAGTAGTAGGAAACCAGATTTGAAGTCACATAACATCGAAATTAGGAGATTCAAGATTTTTGAGACTTGTTACAGGAGTGTTTATGTTTATATAGGCGCAAATTCCACAATTCAGAAGGAAATTGTAAAATAAGTTATTTAGGTTACTAGAGAAGCAATCCCCGGCTAGCTTGGTCTCAGACAAGTAAAATGTTAAGGTGAGAGGTAGATGATGATGTTCAACAGATTTGAAATTACCACGTAAGCCACGGACATTAGCATAATCAATAGAAAACCCACCTCTATACCCACTCCACATGACCTCGCATATTTACGAACACAGCATCCACTGACGCAAACTCACATACAAGTAATAATAATAAAATAAAATAATTATTACCTATACGAGTAAACGTTTAAACTAAAGCTTAAAATTTATTAGAAATCAAAAATCGGAACAAAAAACTGTAACATAGTACAAAATAAACTACATATTTGGTCAAATGCACAGTACTAAACTATACTGCATAGTACTCTCCTAAAAGCAAAGAACAACTAGCTAACATAAACTAAAGTAAAATGTTAAAATAAAATTACTTTTCAATATAAAGTAAAAGACTGTTTCATTAAATATGAAAACCTTAATTATTAAAATTAATTAAAACACGCTTATTAAGGGATAAAATAAATAATTAAACACGAATAAGTACATCAATCAACCCATGAGGGCTTCGATTAAGCCCATCCTTTCACCGCAGATCCTAAACTATATAGTTGAAATTATTTATTATTTTATTTTTATTTTTTTATAGGGGGAAGAGGAACTTCATTTGCATACTTCAGATGGGGGGACGATAGCAGTACATCAAATATCAGAAAATATTCCTTTGCCAAGTTTGAAGAGGAAAACTGATGAATCTATTGTTCAAGCATCGTCTGCTTTACTAACCTTGCAAAAGTCTGCGAATAAGAAGGTTATTATTATTATTATTATTATTATTATTATTATTATTATTATTATTATTATTATTATTATTATTATTATTATTATTATTATTATTAGGAATGAATATTCTTTGCATTATATAATTTTGTTATGTAATATTAGGACTATAATGTAAGGATATATTTTATTTAGTTCTTATTTATTTTTGACTGATTATTCATTTCGCCATTCAAATTTTCCTTGGCATTTAAAATATGTATAAGCCAGAACCCACCCATGGAGTTTTTTATTGATAGTTTTTTATTTCAACCAGTTTAATTTGTATTAACTAATACACTTAATCTTTATGTATTCATAAAGGTTGATGGTAAAAGACTACAATCTGGTGTATCGCCTAAACGTGAACCAGTTGATGAATGCGAGGTGAACTTAAGTTTTACTTCATGGATGGCAAGTGTTACTGAGAGAATAAATCAGTCGCTACATTATGGTTTTTCGGGAAAACCTGATCCTTTAGTTTTTCATCTACCAAAGGTGAAGTACTTTATATATATATTTTATATTTAAATTCCTCTTATTTGCCTTTGAAGTAGATTAGGTTTTTCAAATATTACACAGCCAAATGTAGCTACATTGTATAATTTAATAGTGACATCCTTTAGTTAAAGAATAGTCATGCATTATCAAAGTAATAAAGTTGAACTTCTTTGAAATTATAGTTATTAAGAAAATTGTTTCTTGTATTTATTAATTTATTAATTGACTTTTTATCATCACATTATCTTAATGAGTTTGATTAATTTAGTCATTGTTATATGAAGAATTTTTTATATAGAGAATTTTTTATTTATTTTAATTTTATTTTTCTTCTTCTTCTTCTTTATCTACCTCTTTTCCCCAAGACTGGGGGTAAGGTGCGTGTCATGCATCGGAAAAGAAAAGCAGTAGAAGAATATGACAAAAGTCGAAAAGAAAGCCCAGCCTTACCGCCCTCTGTACCATTAATTAGTAAGAACTCGTCGCAATCAGAAAATCCACCCTAGAGCTTCATGGGACCGCGACGGATCCTCACTATGGTAAATCGTCAAGTGTAGGGTTCATCCCCTGGCCCAGGTGGGCCACAACCATACCCCCCTTACAACACCCCGCCATTCTCTCCTATTATGCACCTTTCTTCTCGCCTCTGCCAAACTCACATTTCTCTCCTGCAAACATTCTTTTACTGACTCAATCCACTTTTTCTTCGGTCTCCCAGCCGGTCGGTTCCCAACACACTCACCACTATACATCCGCTTAACCAACCGACTATCATTCATCCTTTCCACATGACCAAACCATCTCAACATACTTTCATTTATTCTCTCGTTTACCCCTTTCTTCACACCACACATCTCTCTAATACGTTCATTCCTCATTTTATCAATTCTCACACCTAGCACGCCCCTAAGATTGTCCATCTGAACACATTGAACTTGAGATCTATACATCTTATTCCAGACCATAGTCTCACTACTATACAATAACACTGGTAACAACATACCCTCATGCAAGACCCTAGCGCACTCCAGACTTAGTCCTTTTACATTCACCAACGATTTAATTGCACCAGCCACCTTCCTGCTATTCACAACTTTCCTACTACACTCTGCATCATCCGTTCCTTCTCATCCAACACATACCCTAAATATTTAAACTCAGACACTTGTTCCAGCTGCTCACCATCTAACATAACTTCACACTGAGGACTGTCCTCACTCACAACCATAACCTTACTCTTATCTACGTTTACTTTCAAGCCCCTCCTTTTCACACACCGTGCCAAATCTCTCTACCAATCCTCTCAAACTCTCTTCAGATTCACCACACAGAACCAAATCATCCACATATAATAGGTAGGGCACCCTCCACTAATCTCCATTATTCTAACACCATTTCCTGCCATTCCCACCTCTAATTCTTTCATAACCCCATCCATATACAAATTGAATAACCAAAGTTATTTTTCTATAATATTAATAATTAAATTTCAGATGTTTTTTGATTGTTTTATGAATAGAATTAACAAAACAATAGGATCGAAGAAACGAAAATCTATTCAAGAAGCTCAGACTTTTATACGAAAAGACGCTGTCCCTCTCGGAAAATTTACTAAATATACTTGGAAGTTAACGTCTTTAAGCCATGTCAAAGAAATATTTTCTAATTCGGAAATCCCTCTACAAATAACTAGGTATTTTTCATTACAAAAAGATGGTAGCTATAAACCATGTAAAGTTCCTGAATCACCTGTTGATAACGATATTAATTCACAAACAGGTACTCAACCTATTAAGCCTAGAGAGTATAAAACTATTTTAAAGGTTGGAGTATCTTGTCCAACTATATCTAGGGAGGCAACACCTTTTGTTATTGAGTGGATACCTGATATTTTACCTTTAAGCGAAATAGGGGAATTAAGATTTAGGTTTGAGTTTGATCATTATTGTAATGGTCAGTTAGTTGTAAGGAACTCTTCTACTATTTTGGTTTCAAAACATCCTACGAGAAAATCTTTAGGACCACCTCTTGCTCCGAGGCCATCTCATAATAAGTCTTTACCCACCCTCACAAATAGTGACACGAGCCTTCTTTCCATTCCTATAAATTCTGATAACTTATCTGCAGGAGAAAGTATTACATTTTTAGCTTTTTAAATATTTGTATATTATGTACAGTCTATTTAGATATATTATATGGGAATCGTCTACCTTTTACTAAATACCAAAGAAATAGGAAAATATAATTATTATTATTATTATTATTATTATTATTATTATTATTTACCGTTTGTACAATTAGTATTACACCTTTTCTTAATTTTAAAAGAAAAATTATGTGAAGAATTGCTGTAGGTCGATAAGACATTAAACTCTATGGAGTTGTGTGAAGATTCGAGAAGTGATATAGAGAAAATTTCTAGGTAAGAGAAGGAAGAAACTATGATGAAGTTGGAGCAGATATGAGAAAAAAATTATGTTGTAAATTGTATTGAAAGGCAGTAGAGAACATGATCCAGGAAAACCGAATGTACAGTTTTAAGATTTTGATTTCCGAGTGTGAGGAAAAAAGCATGATTATCATTGTGGATAATTACTTGCTATAATTTCAAAGTTTAAAACTTGGGTGTTTCTTGTCACTTCAATTGCTAATAGAGTAAATGTTTGATAAAAAATAAATAAATAAAAAAAATTAGAAATTTAATTTCAAATTTGGAGTCTGTATTGTCATTAGCTTTTCCATTGAGTGAGGTGAAATAGATTTTGACTGAAAAATTTTTTTTGCAACTCAACTGTCGTAGGGCATCCTCTTTCTTTATCTCATGAAGGAAAGGAATGGTGCATGATTGAAGTAAATGGCATGGTTTTGTGAGGGTGGCTATGGTTGAAGGCCTGTCTCAGATGAACTCTGAGTTTGACGAGATACCATATTGGAGGTCTCGTAGTTTTGTGAAGCTCTAAGGGGGATTTTTTAGCCCCTATGGGCTCACTTTTAAGGATGTGAGGGAGGATATTTATTTCGAAATTTCCCAAACCATAAACATAAAGGGTCGGTGTTAATATTTTACTACCAAACTTCCTATCTTGCAAACTTACCAGATATGTCTTTGTTTTTCTTGAAAAATCTGTTACTATAAAGCGAAGATTCTTACTAGTTTTCTTAGACAAATAATCACTAAATATTCTGTCAGTTTTTTCAAATTTGTAATATTGATTTTTTTTTTTTTTTTTTTTTTTTTTTTTTTTTTTTTTTTTGGGGGGGGGGGGTGTTCATTTTTTTAAATATAATATTCTAACATCATTTTTATTATTATTATTATTATTATTATTATTATTATTATTATTATTATTATTATTATTATTATTATTATTATTATTATTATTATTTCAAAAAGTAACGAGTTGAAAACAAGAAACAAAATATGGACCCTTGTATTGTAGCACTAAAACAATAATAATGTCATAACTACAAAAGGCCTTTTCGTTTTCGTCGTTTGTGCTACCAAATAATAGAAATGCTTGAGTGTGTTTTGGAGTTTCAAATTTAGCCCAATAATCGTAAGAAATTTTACTTAACTTTAGCAGTTTTCAAAAATCCCTAAGGATGCAATTTTCCATCCTTGCAGAATTTGTCACGTTCTTAAAAAGTGTAAAGATACGAGATTTCTTCATGAAATTATTTTTTTATTTATTTTTTACAATGAATAATGAAGAAATATGTTTAATAACTTTAAAAATAATTTCATGGGCCAAAACATTCGATATTCAGATTTTTCCTCTTTGATATAAAGAAATAGAAAGTGAATGTTTTCACTTTATTGTAGGTTGCAACGATAAAGGCGCTCCGTAGCCAAAGATAAAGACCCTCGTACGAATATAAACAATACCAGATACCAGATGTTGGTAGGAAGCTATTTTTAATTTCCTATTTTTACAAAGGCTCAAGAAAAATGTGTTAAATAATTATAAATATATTATAATAGTGTGCCAAAACACTTGTTTGGTATTCATATTTTTTTATTGAAATATCCTTAAAAAAAAAAAAATGACAGCAAATCGACTCTTCTGTAAGCAAGTGAAAAACTTAAGCAACTTTCTTAGTTTTTGCTTAAAATTTGTGCTAAAAATGTGCTAAATTTCCGCGGCACAGCTTACAAAAATCGAAAAGGCCTTAAATCATGCTAAGATGGTAAAAAGCATTACGACTGGTAGTGTACTTTCTTGATATTTGAAAATGAAAATGGTTTCAAATATTTGAGAGAAACTGGTGTATATTATTTTTGTTTCAGGATTAGAAATTATTCAACGGGTTTATGAATAGTTTTAAAATTTTACATAAAACAAATTAAAATTGGAAATGAGCAATGTGGCTATAAAATACTTCTGGTTCACGCGTGATCTATCGTGAAGTTTGATATAGGTTTATTTTTATATTAATAATTGATAAAGAAGGGCAAAGTTAGTGAATCATTTTACTTTAAAAGTAATTATAGATAAGTGAATTGTGGGTGCGTAATTTTTTGCAGAAGTGTGTTCTAACAATTTTTTTTAACAGGTTCTCTTCATAACTTTATTCTCATTTTTCATAAAAAATCTGCTCAGTTGTACTGTTCTTTCTTATGACGATGATCCATATCTCCATTCCTTGATTCATTTCAAATCTGTTAATACTTTTGCATTTAGAGTTTCTTCTATACTTCTGCTTTTCGATTTTATTCTCGTTAATCTGGACAAAATTTCCAGGTGGGGTCGCCTCAACTTTGTTTAATTCGACTCTTAAAAACTCTAGTTCACATCTTCCTCTCAAAAACATTTCCGAACATTCCTATCTCCTTCGACTGCCCAATCGTCTCACTTATGAACAAATTTTCTTGGTCTGAACATAAGTCATTAAATAATCTTGGACAAACTTCTATCATAACAGTTACTTAGGTGATCTCAAAGAATCTAAAAGTTTTTTCTTCCGCAGTTACTCCAACCATATGGAGTACTTTTCACATTTGGGAGACCGGTTGAACCGCTCTTTTGGATAGTGTTGAGCCGAAGGCTATAAGACTTATAAACTGTCCCACATTGTCAAATTTCCTTGACCCTCTGTCCCTGCGACGTGATGTTGGACACTCTCTCTTTCTATAGGTGCTTGAGGGAATTGACCTTTCTCATTCCATCACCATTGCCTCCCCCTAGTAGCACAAAGGGTGCCTTGCTTACACATGAATTTTGTGTGAAGATTTGAAACTCTCGACTTGTTCGTTATGGTGATTTCTCTTTCCAGCTACCTCTATTCTGTAAAACTCTACGAACGTATGTTTTTATCTGTTTTTCCTGCTTTTATTGATTTTTCTCTTTTAAAGCCTGCGTATGCACTTGCCTAAGAGATTTGTGTTGAGCTTGGGTGGGTTTCTTTCATTTTATTATTTTGCTCCCTCCTTGTAAAGTTGGGGTAACCTGAAAAAAAATTAAAGTTTGAAGTGATTTAGAAAATCCTCAAAAAATTATTTAATATTGAATATTTTTTTAAATGAGAACCATGTCTAAAATGAAAATGAGAAAAATAAAACTCTAAGCTTAGAAGAATAATATTTAAGTACTGTTAGGAAGTAAGGGAAAGAAATGACAAATCGAAGGAAATTTTTAAAAGGGTGGTTAAGAAAAATTTGTTTAGTTAAAATATTCCAAGTTTATGTAGAGGGTGATTATAGATTATAAGAGATTCCGATAATCCTAGTCAGTGTACAGGTCCCACCACGGCTCACAGAGAAGCGACCATACTGGGCTACCGATAATCCTAGAGTCAAAAGTAAGTTTTCTGGATGAAATGAACCGAGGGATTAGAACATATTGTCAAACAATTACGTAAGTAACTTAGGATTTAAAAAAATGGGCAGAATAGATACAAGCTTCTAAGAGAGAGAGAGAGAAGTTTTTGTTTCTTTTTTTTTTTTTGTTTGGTTTTTTTGTTCTTTTTTTTTTAAGAGATTGTACAGGTAAATTGTGCAGAGAGAGAGAGAGTATGAGACGTTTAGTATGAGAGTAGTAGCGAGATGGATTTGAGTCAGATGAGTAGATTAGGAGTTCGAGTAGAAGATGAGATGGAGACTAGTTTTTTATAGTAGATGTCTATTTGATTAGAGATGATGAGATTGAGGAGTGATGAGTGTATTGAGTATTGAGTTAGTATGATGAGAGATGCATTGAGTAGACAGAGAGAGTAGATAAGATGGTAGAGGCAGAGTTAGAGGAGACGTAGAGTTTGAGTTGTAGAGAGGATTAGTTTATGATTGATGTTGATTGTAGAGATTGGTATGATGAGTCATTAGAGTTAGAGAGAGTTTTGCAGTCATTGTTATTTTTTTTGTATTTCTTGATTGTAGTAAGATTTTTGTCCTTGTATAGATGATTCATTTTGATTTGAGTTGTTTTTGTATGTATCGATTGATAGAGTTAGAGTAGAGTTGTTATCTGTAATAGATTCGATTGATTGATATTAGAGATTTTTCTTTTTAGTATGTCATTTTTAGATTTATTCGTGTCTAAGTTCTGTTAGATTTGATGTTATTTTGCTAGACTTGATGGAGAGATGATGATGTATTGTCAGTTACGATGTAGTTACGATTTTGTTCTTTTGTATTTTTTTTATGTCTAGAGATGAGAATTTGTATGTTCTTAAGATTTTATTCATGATTTGAGATATTTTTTTTTTTGATTGTGTTGTTTTCGATTTTCGTTGGTACTTTTATTCTGATTTCAATTACGTTCATGTTTTGTTTATGTTTTAGTAGAGAGAGAGAGAGATGCATTTAGTTTGCTTATTTTTGATTTATCGTTTTTTTTTTTTTGATTGTTTTTTATGTTTTTTTAGTGTTTAGGATTTTAGCCGTTAGTGTAGAGGAGATTTTTTTTGAGAGAGGCACAACTATGTTAAATTATTGATTGTAGTTGATGTCTTTTTCTATATTTTTGTAATGATGAGAGCTCGGAAAAATGTGTAGAGATGATGTGACGCAGTAAATATATAATCCCATTAGGGCTTTCACATAGGCGCGACGAGGCACACTGTTGGTTATCTCTAGCAAAGTTGGTTTTCAATTTCTTGGGCTAAGTCTCACAACATTTAATCCCTACTCCAAATATCTCGCCGTTTCATTACTTATTTGCATAACTTTCTTATCGCCTTCTTGCCAAACTCACTATTTTTTCTTCCATCTAGGCATTCCTTTAATGACTTCAATACCACTTTTCTTCGGTCTCCCAGTCCGCGTCGATTTTCTCAGCACATCTGCACCATCTATACATTTTCTCGCTTATGATTATTGTACTCGCATTTTGATGTTACTAATTTCTAAAAGTGAGTTACTCATGTTATTCTCTCATTTACGCCTTTCTTCTGACCACACAACTCTTATTCCCTAACGGAACGTTTTTTCTCTTTTCCTAATTTCTCTTTTTTAATAACTCTTCCTCTATTAATAGTTTTTTTTTACTCCATCAAGATTCATTTCCCATTCTGATACTAATTTGTACGTAAGATTTTTCATAGTTCTATTGTAGTTTTTTTATTCCTAAAAAGTCACTTAGTTCAGCTATCGTATTATGAAACATTAGCAAACTATGCCCTCTTAGCAACAACCGTTCTATTTGCGCATAAAAAACTTTATGTTCATTGTGGAATCCATTTATAGGCTATTTTATTTTCCATTACTACTTCCTGCAAATTCTACAACATATTTTCCTATCATTACTCATTTATCTATATGCTTCATTAGTTCTTATACCAAAGATTTACTAATAATATTTTAATCTCTGTATATTTTGTTTCGCATTATTACTCACCTTCTCAATCTATTGATTTCACAGTTGCCTGGTATTTTCGGACTCTTTCTCACTCACGTGGGATCGTACTTATCACTGTTATTCCTTAATCTGGACATTTTAACTGTTCAGACCCCTGGCCTTTTACACTGCCTGTGCAAACTCCCCTTCTACATCATAGCTTCTTTATTATTCGTTAACAAGCTTTATATACAATATTTCCGCGTACAATATAGAAGGGAGCTTCTTACACTTTTTTCTTTCTCTCGTCAGTCAGTGCCCATTTCCCTACCATTCACGCTACTCTTTTATTTCTTTCATTTCACCCGATTTTTGTCATACTATATACAAATTTTAATATCTCTTATATCTCAGGTGAGACTGTAACAATCTTTCGTTGTTGTTTAATCATATTTAAATATTCACTTTTTCAACTTGTATCTTTCTATTTATTCTCACAGATGCTTTCAATCTAATGACATATCATTAACTTTTGTTTCCATTCAGATCTCTACCACAACATATATATTAATTAACATCTGATTTTTGTTTATTTATAATCCTGTTGTACGACATGTTTCAAGTCCATAAAACTTAAAAAAAATTATTATTATTATTAATTCTAATTTAGCTGCTTTGAATAGTCAGGCCATTGCGAAACCATGTGGAAATATCTTATAATACATATATATTTCCAGCAGAGTTTTCTGAATATCTTAGTAGTTCATATGCTTGGGTTGCTGTAAGATACTCCATGTTTAGAAGATAGAGCTTTTAGTTCAGATCAAAAGTAGAGTATTTGAGACCCCATGTGTTTTATGAGCTCGGATTTAGAGTTAAGATTTCTATATAAACGATTCTAATTAGATACAAAAGTTGAAGAAAAATTTTATTTTTCGCTTGAAATTCAATCTTTGATACCAATCAAACTTCCATCATTCCACTTATGTTTAGTGCTGTACGTACGAATCGTCTTTGTGTACAGTCTCTGCCATTCTCTCTTTGTCCAGCTCTCCTACCCCAAACTTATCCGCTAAGCTCATTCTTACACGTACTCTACTTATAAAGTGTGGAATACACTTCCATTGATTTGCATAGTCCAACGCTGTGTATCGTTGGTCATGTCATTCTTTAACATAGATTTGAAACTGGATTTCCCAATCTCTCTTGGGTTTATGTAGGCCTCTGATCATTTTTCAACCAGAGGTGGTTAATTAAAAAAAGAAGTAGGAAAGTTGTGAATAATCACGTTCACATATTTTGCGGTTTCTTAAGAGTTTAGTTTGTAAGTCTTGTACTAATATTACGTGAATAGTACTTAGAATTTTACTTTTTTTACATAATAGACAGGTTTCAGTGAAAGGCTGATTTTGATACCTTTAAAGTAGTTAAAAAGTTACTAGTTTTATTTTTATATTTTGTGTATTTTAGCTTTTGAAGATAACTGGAACCAAGAAAGAAGACATAGCAAGATGGGAAATAAATGAAGCATTTTCAGTTGTCGTTTTGGCCAACATCAAGTTAGGAGAGATTGACCCCAAAACAGTTAATATTAATGGAGGAGCCGTTTCTTTGGGCCATCCTATTGGGTGAGTTTTAATGTACTAATAAGAGGGAATGAGAGTTTAAATATGGGCAAAAGGTTTTAAAAATAAAATAAAAAGCATTAATCTTATAGTTGTTCATTCTTAAAACCTAATTAGCCTACTTAAATTTTGTATTTATTATGTAGAAGGTTTTAAATTTTGTATTTATTATGTAGAAGGTTTTGACTAGGGTTTTAAAATGACCAATAGTGGTAATAGAATATAAACTTTTGCAGAAAAGATAGACGTCTCAATTATAAGTAATTTCATAAAAAAGCAGATACATCGATTCCTTACTTCCCAATGATTACCCACACACCTACATTGTTAAAAATAAGAAATCATATTTAGGGGTAAACCAAACTGGAATTTTATCCATTTTATCGGGAAACAAGATGTGACTGAATTTTTATTATATTTTTTTTTATTCTTCAAACTTAAAACATTTTCTGCCCTAACCTAACCTATTTGTGCAGTTTATTTGGTAGACAGAATAATGTTCCAACTATGGTATAATTTGATTTTATTAGAGATTATGTTTCTCTGAAAATGTGATATGGTTTCTTGTCTTAAATTTTTTTCTACTAAGGATGTTAGGTAATGATGCTAAATAAATATAAAAGTATATTTTATTCCTAAAAAAAAAAAAAATTGGTCTTATCATTATTTTTTTTTCAGGATGTCAGGAGCTCGTATTGTCAATCATTTAGCACATACTTTAAAACCTGGTGAAAAAGGCGTAGCTTCAATATGTAATGGTGGGGGAGGAGCTTCCGCTATCATGATTGAAAAGCTGTGAGTCATATTTAACAGAGGGTCATATTAGAAAAATCGTAAAAACCAGACAATTTTGTTTTATATTTGTAGGTTTATATCGAGTTGCTTGTATGTAACAATTTTAAATATTTGTGATATATAAAAAAATCGTAAACAAAAACGGTTTTGTTTTATTTTTATAGGTTTATAAATATATGTAACAATTTTATCAATATTTGTTAAAATTAGAAACTGATTTTTTAAATAAAGTGGTTTATCAGAATACGACTTTATATATCCTTTATTTCAATATTTTCTTGCAGCCGATACAAAAGTAACAGAACTAAACCTTTGGTAACGTTATTCACTAAAGAACCTTGCCCGCTTTGCGATGTCGCGCTAGAGGTAAGCGAATGTTTTTTTTCTTTCTCAATTTCAGATTTGACATTTAAATATCATCCACAATTGAAAGATTAAAGTAATTTCCTGCATCATTTTCAAATATTGGTATATAGTTTCATTAAAATGATTTAATACTCTTAGGGGAAAGTGTTAAATAATTAATAATTATTTTGTTAATTTTTAATTTTAAACTTTAAATGGTCTTAAAATTTATATAACCAGTATAAAGTAGGAAATGGTCATTCACAGCATTTAACTATGTTCATTTCTAGAGGTAAAATATTTGTAGTTACATCATAGTACAAATATAATTAAAATTATAGTACTTCAATCCAATGTTATAATTTTCGGACCATCTTGTGACTGTGCGTGCAGTGTACCTTTCGCGGGAAAATTTCTCGCCAAAAACTAAAACGGCATTAAAAAAAAGTTTTTTCCTTCAAATTTGTACCAAGAGAAAATACTAAAAGTATTTGTGATTATAAAAAATAAACTTTTATATTCAGTCATATATTTGTTTTACTTTTTGGCAGGAAATTTTCCCTGAAAACACAAGCACAAGATGGTCTGAAAATTATAATATTAGATGAAAGTGCTATAATTTTAATTATATTTATACCATGGTTACATAGTATAAATAGAATTGAAATACTTCAATCCAATGCTATAATTTCAGACCATTTTGTGTGTGCGTGTATGTAAATGGTGACGAGTGTACCTTTTCGCTGCAAAACTTTGTAATTCTATGGTTCTGGATGACCTGCATACTTTTATCTTTATTTTTGCTATACACTAAATTCTTATTTAATCATTTTTTTCATTGCAATTTGCCTGTTTATCTTATATTTTCTTGCTGTATTAGTTTAGGAAAATACTTCTAGTTATCTCCATTTTTTGATTGGGACTTTAACTGTTATTTAAGTCATAATGCACATTTTTTTAATTAACGGAATTTTTCTTAAAAACGTACTTTAAAAAATATTCAATTTTTTAAAATTTAAATGTGTAGGACTTATTGCTTTTAAATTTTCACGATTTCCTTATGATCTATACTTAACACAAACTAATTTTATATTATTTACTAAATCTTAAGCAGGTGGTGTATCAATTGCAAATCATAAATTATTCCTACTTTTCACATGAAATTTATTCCCTTTTATAAACTTTACAAAAGGTCAAATAATTTTTTGCTTTTTCAAAGTATTTTATCTTTTATGTATAAAAATTTAATTAAAGCGAAAGTACTTAGCTTTTTATAACTTTTAATAAGTTATATTGAAAGACTAGAATTGTGGTTACTTTTAGACTACTAAAATATTTTTACAATTTTAGATCAGCAACGTTATAAACATATAACTAATTTTGTTTCTTTGTCCACAGGTTATAGAACCACTAAAAGAAAATTTTGTCTTTCGAAAGTCAGAGAAAATGTAGCCATTCTTTTACAACTTTTTTACTATTCAAAATTCATTTGCCACTTATCTGCACCCAAGAAGTTATGAAGATCATTTTGAATTTTATTGCATCTTCACTATTCTAACTGGAGTTGGTACTTTGTAGTATCAATAACTTAGAACCTTGCATTTAAGTCCATGGTTAATCATTTATATATATTGGAGTTGGGACGGATTATTGGTGGATTGTATGGCTGGCCAGGCATCTGGGACACTGTGGGCTCCACTTTCACTATTTCCATGAAGATTTTTTCCCACTTTAGTTGTAGCACACTGTTTTCTATTTCGCACCCACTCTTTAATCCAACTGGTACCTCCACATATACCAATTGCAATAACTTTTTCATTTTATATTTTTTTGGTCCTTTGCACCATAGTTTAACTAAGTCTATATCTACAATATGCAGTTGGATCTCTCGGTCAAGGGCGTAGTAATGTATTCATAAATTTCTAAGGTTTGTTGCATGACCACCCTTATCTGAAACACGTTGTGGGAAGTCATACATACCTGTGTATCTTCTAATATTTCTCTATATGATTTTAAGTACTTTCCAGACTTTTACAACAGAGATGTTAAAGCTACTGGTCTATTAATTTCCAAATCTCCTTACATAACTTTCTTATAAATAGCAAACATATGCTGTGTTTCCAGTCATCTGGTTAATCAACCAGATGTTATTAGATCGCTTAAAAATCAATAAGTGTTTGAATGCTGTATCAATCTCTTTCAGAATTTCCTACCATATAATTCCATCAGGGCGCTGTGGTTGTGAGTACCTTTTCAGTGTGAGATAAGTTTAATACTTTACGTCAAATTCAAATTCTGTAAGTCTATTTTTGTTACATTGCATACAAGAAATATTAGTCTCCAAATTATTAATCTTTCCTTAAAACAGTACACTGAAGCAAATAAGCATTGAAAATTTTGAACAACTCTTATCCTGAATCACTAAAGTTTTGTCAATTTTAATTGGAACCAATTGTCCTATTATTAACTGTTAAATTTATAAGAAGCTAAAAAATGAGGTGTCTTCAGATTCTTTAATTACTTCGGATTCGTTGCTAAATTAATTGTTATGCCTCTCTCTTTATGGCTCCTTTCTTATTGACGTTGGTTAAAGTCGTTTCTATTTTTCCAATTTTCTAGATCATCTTCCCTATTACTACCGTTAATATTTTAAAACATATACGCTTTTCAATATATATATATTATATATATATATATATAGTATTATATATATATATACATATATAATATAATTATATTATCTATATATATTATATTATATATTATATATATATATATACTATATTATATTATATAATATTATTTTATTTATATATAATGATATTAGTATATAATATATTATATATATATAATTATATATATAAATTATATATATATATTATATTATAAGTACTCTATATATATATATATTATATTTCTCATTTTGCCCCCGATAAAGTAAATACTGCGTGAGAAATCACATAGTGGCTCATATTAAAAACACGTTCTTTAGCGTGATGCTGTGTTCAATGTCAAATTTAATAATCAAAAATTGTAAAGAAAGGGAGATTAAATTGTCTTGTTCTTTTCAATTATTCAACTATCACCTAATCTCTATCTATCAATTTACCATTTTACCTATTAAGCTAATGTAAGTGCTAATTGACTAAAGCTACAAGGCTGAGTTATCTTAGGTTTGCTCAGTGTTCACAGAGAAAAATTTTGGAAAAAAAGCAATATTCAGAAAAGAAAACATAGAATACACATGTTATTTATATATATAGTATATATATTATATATATAGTATATAGTTATATATTATTATATGATATTATATATATATATTATATATATAATATTATTAGTATTATATATATTATATATTATATATATAATATATCTATATATATTATTATATATATATAGTATATATATAAATTTTATATATGTATTATTATATATGCTATATATATATAATATATTATTTATATAATATAATATACTATTATATATTATTATAATAATAGTATA